>JASAMV010004292.1:0-94581 GCA_030248065.1 Rhynchonema sp. JSB1_4
TGGTTGGTTTATTGCTCTCAGTGACGCATAAAACCATGCACGTAAATTAGTGATAGAAGCACAGTTACAAGACCGGGTGGGACAATTACGGAAATGAAAATAGTTACAACACTGGTTATAACAAAACCACAGCAAATAAAAGCTACAAAAGCGCCAAGGAGAGAGAAAGATCACGGACATCAGGACAGATCACAGGACATGTTAACAGAACTGAAATTACCTAATGGTAAATTACCGCCAAAACGTCCAAACTTTTTGACAAATTATCAGAAATGCCACCAAAACAAGGTGCCTTCAACTAAAATCTGGCTCATTTAGGGCGCCCTTACCGTAAAACCTAAAATACAAGGGGGGCTGTATTTTTTCACTGACCCCTTTTAGGGGGGCTGTATTTTTGGGGGGGCTCTATTTTTTGGGGGGGCTGTATTTTTTCGCTGCCCAAAATCTCAAAAAAATGTTCCCAAAAAATGCCCCTCAAATCAGTGTTGGAGGTGGGGGGGGTTGGGGGGGTAGCCCCCCTCCAGTACAGTAGGTATCCCCCCTCGCCTGGTACAGTAGGTATCCCCCCCGATGTTTGGCATGGTACAGTAGGTATCCCCCCGATTTTCACCCCGGTGCCCGGTACAGTAGGTATCCCCCCGATTTTGCCCCAAAAGTGCCAATTTTTGACCAAAATGGCCGAAATTAGTGCAAAATCAGTGTTTTTTACCTCAAATTACCCGAAATTCGCGCGCTACGCGCGCAAATACTACGTTTTCACACGATTCCACACATAATAACCACATAAAAAATTTTCACCCCACAACCTAACCCCCCCCACCCCCCCCCGGTACATACCCCCCCCCCAGGCCATCGGCTCTGGTACAGTAGGTATCCCCCCCTCTCCGAGCGCGGTACAGTAGGTATCCCCCCTCCAGAGTACCTCCAACACTGCCTCAAATGGAGTTCTGTCAGGGTGTTACTGGTCATTATTGAGTGTTTTTAGGTGCAGATCTTCCATAAAAGGCTTTACGTCACCATATACTCAACCACAAACGTTGTACATAATGTATCGTATACAAGAACTTGACTTTACGACCCCCAAGCGGGGAATTCCAAGTTGGAGGGGGGCTGTATTTTTGGGGGGCTCTATTTTTTTCACTGACCCCGTTTAGGGGGCTGTATTTTTGGGGGGGCTCTATTTTTTTGGGGGGGGGGCTCTATTTTAGGGAATACGGTAGTCATAGTGGAAAATGGAAATGGAAATGCAAAAAATATTCTATGTCCAAGTTTTCCATTTCCATTATGACTAAGGGCATACTGGAAAATGGAAATGAAACAAGACATTTTCTGTGTGAAATCTGACCAATCAGCTGCCGAGAATTAGGTGGAACAGAAAATGTTTTTGTCACATGTCAAAACACGACTGCTGCAGTTTCTTTTCCATTTTCCAATACCGTAAAACCTAAAATACAAGGGGGGTTGTATTTTTTCACAGACCCCTTTTAGGGGGGCTGTATTTTTGGGGGGCTCTATTTTTGGGGGGGCTGTATTTTTTGGCTGCCCAAAATCTCAAAAAATGTTCCACAAAATACCCCTAAAATGGAGTTCTGTCAGGCAGTGTAGTGGCAGGCCCATGTGTGGGAGGTAAGTATGATGCGGGGTTGGGACCGGAAGCGTGAGAGGTATGATTTTGGTCACCCAAAAACGCGAAAAAACACCGTTTTTGTGATACAATTTTGGCCAAAAAATGAGGTAAAAATAGTACTTTTTCCAAATTTTCGCCGAAAATCGCCTAAAAATAGGTATTATGGGTGAGTTTGCGCGCGGAGCGCGCGATTTTTGGGAAAATAAGGTCGAAAAACACCGATTTTTGCCTTAAAAAGGTATAAAATTGCTTGTGAGAGGTATGATTTGGAGTTGTGAGAGGTAAGTACTCAACCCCCCCCCCAACCCCCCCCTCGGGTTTTGTGGTAGGTAAGTACTGCGAGGGGGGGGTCCAACCCCCCCCCCCCACCCCAGACCCCCCCCCCCCCCACACTATGCTGTCAGGGTGTTACTGGTCATTATTGAGTGTTCTTAGGTAGATCTTCCATAAAGGCTTTACCATCATAGAATCAACCAAAACACACAGCCACGACGAAAAACGGCTGTATCTCTCGTGGACGCGTGCTCGATCGGGTGGATTTCCGTATAATTAGTCGCTCGTGTAAAAGAGGGCAGGGCCGGGCCGACTGCGACCTCTGTGGGTGATCGAAGAAAAATGAAAACAAGAGAAATTTATGCCGAGTCATGAACTGGTTTTTGTGTGTGATGATTGCAAACATTGAACAGTGTAAGAACTCTGGAACTGCCTGCGGAAAACACAGGAAAGCGCATGGGCAGCAAAAATCAGAGGCAAACATTCGTTTTTCTACGCACTCTGAAAACGAAGAGCTTGACCGCTGAAGCAAAAGAAGTTTTTTGCTGCGAACGATAATTTAGAAATCTTCACCATTAGTCCGGTGTGGTGAAGATTTCTAAATTATCGTTCGCAGCAAAGAACTTCTTGACAACTACTTTGACAAATCGAGAATTTTAGAGGAGAATGCCAGATAAGTCCCCTGCGGGATTTCAGGATATAGATTGAATTTGAGATTATGAAATAAAAAAATATCCCAAATAAACCTCCAGTCCAGGGAGGTCATTCGGAAAATTTCCAACTGTGGGCTTATTCGGAATATTGCTGCACCCCGTTTGAATAGTCAGATGTCTGGGTTTCTTTCATCTAAAGTTTATAAACGGTACAATTGCCTGTGTTCAGGCAATTTTAACCCATTCACACATGCTTGTTAACACTTAAAAATACGCTGAAAATTGCACTGTTGAAGTTCGTATTCGTGTTTTTTTGGGTGTAATGAAGCGCATTATAATAAGTGTTCATGAGAAACGAAAAGATCTTTTTCCCAAAACAAGCCCCCTGGGGGCTTCCGAATAAGTCCCCAGTTGGGAACTATTCTGGGTGACTTATATGGCATTCTCCGGTATTGAAAAAAATATTTTCTATCTGTGAAGGAAGCCAGACAAAACATTTGCTGCCAAACATGCGCAGGGCAATGAAAAAGGATCATGCAGTTTCGGAATTTCCATGAAACTGCTCGCAGAGAGTGCACAAGGATGATGCATCATTTTCCTGAGGAACCAGCATGGACTGTTAGTTTGGCCATAGTCCACTAGTCCAAGAAAGTTAGAGTGTATAATTCAAGAAAATTAATAAGAGAAAATAAAACTCATGACAAAAGTTGATTTCGATAACCAGTTTCAATTTTATCTGACATAGCACCATTTCAATTTAGGGCTCGCGTTAAGGCTACAAGATCAAGATTAAGATCAAGATCAAGTTTAAGATCAAGTTAGCATATTGCATTTACAACAAAAAGCAGGAAAATTAGCATGGCTTAGCATTAAAGGTTCATTTCATAGCGGTCTGCATCAAATCATGCCACAGAACGCTGATAAACTAGTTTCACGGATCGGGAATTGATTTTCGGATAAATGTTACTGTGACTAAAGGACAAATTTCGAAAATTCTATATGTCGCTAAATTATATGTTTGTAGGTCGTACTATTTTGAATTGTCTTGCATTATTATAGCACTAATGTTGCATTGTCGTTGAAATTGTCAGATTAAATTTTCACTTGCAATCTATTGACCACAAGATGTGCAACTCGGTGAAATCAGTCGCGCGCCCAATTGGATTTCTCCGACTTTTCTCCGGACGCGTCCGATTTTGACTTTGATTTTTCATCGTCGCTCTCTTCCTTTCCTTTATTTTCCCTTTCTTTTCCTTTTCGCTTTTCTTTGTTTTCCTTTTCCCTGTCTCCCGATTTCGACTTGTGCGATTTCACGGGCTCAAAGCCGGGCCCATCGTCCTCGAATCGATCGGCGCCCACCGTGATCGCTTGGCTCAGTTCGGCCACCGAGTCCGTTTTTTCGTTCGATTTGTCGCCCTCTGCAAATCAGATCGTCAAGTAACAAAGCTCAGTGTTCGGCACTGTAACGTGAAATGATGGGCCTCTCACGTCACACCTCGTATTTCTTTAACTTTTGCCATGTCTTTCAGCACGCTGCTATAGCCTTTTTCCTCTGTGGCATCTTTCTTTTTGTCCCCGTCCTTTCCTTTCTTTTCTTTGTCGGCATCCCTGAAACGATGATCGAATAATAAGCTGAGAGTTAGTCAATAGACTGACTAGTTGATCTGATAGTGGTGGAATTTAACAAATATGCTCGATGGACTGCCTGTGACTAAATCACTTGAACTGACTAGGTGACGGATGTTGCGTTTGATTTATGAATCAACCGCTTGCTTTGATCCATTGATTAATTTTGCCCATTAAGCTTTAGCGTCTGGATCGGCTAACCGATTGATGGATGACTGTTTGATCTACTGATTGATCGATTGACCAATGGATGATTTACCCGGGTGCTTTCTTACTCGACCAAATGCCCAACGTGATCAAGGCTACGATGAGCAGCACGATTACGAAGGCCAGACAGCCGATGCCGATGTAGATGCCCATGTAGCCGCAATCTTTCGATGGCAATTCACCTCCAATGGGTACACCTCAAAAAAGTCTGAAATTTACAACCGAAAAATGTCGCCATTATTGCCCTGGGTTCATTTGGGACCGTTGTTTTCTCACAACAGAAGCAAAACCCGAACAGTCTTGGGAATGGACCGGCATCTGCCGGTATTATACGGAGCTCGTTTTTCTCGAACAAAAACAAAAAAATGCACCAACACTCAATCGATTCGAGGTTTTCTGGTTCTTTGGGTGATATTTTTGAAACGGTGTAAAGGTCAGTTGGGTGTAAGGGTCGGTGGAAAGCTCGGTGTGAAAAAGTTCAGTGTAGCTTCCAGTGACGCTAGCCAGAACGCGCGTTTCTAAACGAAAGGTTAACTTTGACAGTCTGCTGTGCAAGTGTAAATCGTCTGTTTGCAATATTGTTTGTTTAGGCTGGTTGCACAAGCGTTTTTAAACGATATTTATAAATTTCGTGACCTTTTATGGAGCCGTTTTGAATTCCTCGATCAGTTAGCGGCATAATTTTTTTGTACCGCCTCAGTGAATGTTCAATTTCTCATAGCCTCACTGCGGAATGTCAGGAACTTAAAAATATTCCTTTAAACGTTTCTGAACCAGCTTAAATGAACTAGATTACAACGATCTACATTAGCCAGCAGACTGTCAAGTTGACCATTCGTTTAGAACGCGCGTCTCTCTTCTCAGCGTGCAATGTTTAGCTTACGCCGAGCTTAGGCCGCATTCACAATGCAGCGATTAGCGTTAGCCATTAGCGGGCGAGTCCGCTTTTCATTCACAATGCAAAGCGGATTAGCGGATTAGCGGATTAGCGGGCGAGCAACTTTTCACACCCGCTATCCGCTATCCGCTGCACGCGTGTGATTCACAATGCAAAGCGGATTAGCCTGTTAGCGGATTAGCGGGCCGCTATCCGCTTTTACGATTAGAACTGGTTCTATTTTTTTGCGGATTAGCACCGGAGGCGCATGTTCAGAAGTTTATTATTTGCCTTCAAAACATTTTCAGAGCCTGAATAAAGTGTATACATTAGCAGCTTAACCACCTGCGTTCATTGGAAACGTTTTTGTTGCAGTTTGATGTTTGGAAAAGAGATTTTTTACATATGAAAACAAAAAAATTTTTTTTTCATATGAAAACAAAAAAACAAAAAAAAATAATGTAAAGTAATGTCCATGGGCGGTGTCGTACACGCGCCCTATCATTCAGCAGGCCAGCACGCTACCGCTGCGCTTCGCAGCTCTGCACCGATCATGCTATAAAGTGACTGATAAACCAAGCAGCGTGTAAACTGCAAGTCTGTGTTGCGCTGAACTAGACAGTGCAGTGCTTATGATATCACACACGCGAAGGTTTGTTCGTGCCTAAAAACACTGCGCCCTGAGGCGCATGTGGTCGAAGTTTGGCTAATATTACAATGGTCAACTCAAGTGGTCAAATCACTTAGTCAACTCACAGCAGTCCCAAATAAATGCGAGAAATAATACATGGCATTCGGGGTGAGTTGACGAATCTACAATGTAAGTTGACAAAGTGATTCGACTACTTGAGTTGACCACTCTAATATACGCCTATGCGTTATTCGTGCTATTTTCGTGATCGGTGTTCCTATATTTCTGTTTATTGGTTGGAAATGCTGCAATCCAATGAAACATTTAGAATAACAACATTTGATTGATTTGATGTGTGTGTAATTTGCCATTTGTTGAACAAAGAAAGACACAAACAACAAAATTTTGAAGTAAATCTACTTTTTCACCTAAACTCGGACAACGTGCATTGTGAGCGCAAACACTTTTTGCGGATTAGCGGATTAGCGGGTTAGCGGATTAGCGGGTCTCCAATCAGCTGACCCGCTAATCCGCTTTTTCAATTTCCATTGTGAATGCAAAAGCGTGCGCGAAAAGCGGGCCCGCTAATCCGCAACCCGCTAATCCGCTAATCCGCTAACCCGCTAATCCGCTGCATTGTGAATGCGGCCTTACACTGAACTTTCTCACACCGAGCTTTCGACCGACCTTTACACCCAACTGACCTTTACACCGTTTCAAAAATATCACCCTTTTTCATTTGTTGCTTTCTTCATTCTGTCCTTTTCTTCTTGTTCCGGTTCTTGTTCGTCGACCCATTCCCCGTCGTCGTTACATTTTTGCTGCACCACCCAGTGATGGGTTTGATTTTCAACTTTCATTGCATGACCGTGCGGGCACGCAAACACGGCCACGTCCGTCGGTTCGGAATCGGTTTGGTCGTTGCTTTCGCTAATCTTTGTGTATCCGATTAGAACCAGACCTTTTTTGGGGCTCCTTGGTGGGCGGGCACACTTTTTGGTCTCTGGTGTTTTCGTTACTATATCAGGTGTCGAATTGTTCGTTTGGTTTGTGGGTTCTACAATTGAAACAGATGTTTATTTTATACAAAGAACTGTTTAGCCGAAAACTAAGCTTGCGACACGCCCTAAATGTCGGTTCTAATGTTGTCTGATTAGACACGTGGCCGCCCAGGATTTCGCCCGCACTGAAATCCTTTTGATGTTGCTCACATGTTTTCCGTGATACTGAGCTTCGGGCTGGGCAATTTTTGCGGGCAATGGTGAAACAATGCCAGATAAGATTAGGGGGTGTCTAGAGCTCTGGTTGCTACAGCGGAGACTCATGGCGGTTGTGAAGAAATCTCCGGTAAGAGGACCCAATAATGAAAAAATGCAGCAAACCTGCTTGTAAGTTATTTATTGCTGGTATTGGGGCGGATGCGGCGGCGGTTGGTGATGCAGCACCGGTTTGCCTCTTTACTCTCTTTGTCTTTATTATAGATGAGTTGGTCCCACTCGGGGTGTCAGAATTAGCTTTGAAAACAGCCATCGCGATAATTATTATCAGCATAGAGCAGGGTTGAAAAAAAAAATTTTTTTATTAACGAGCTTTTTTTTTTTAAAAAAAAAATTTTTTTTTTGACGAAAATTTTTTTTATTAGAAAAAGTGTTGCAAACGACGTTTCAGGATAAATGAAATCGATACAACATATTTTTCAAAAATTGAAAAATTTTCGCCTGAGACCCAACTTGTGCGGTGACACCCGGTAGTATTGTGCAGATTCTATGGTCTGCGACCACTGTGAGGTTGATGTTCACTAACGATGGTACTCTAATATATTGTAGCATGCTGTACAACGTATTTTAATGCATCTAATGCCGAATATCTGATATACGACCATCAAAATATCGATTACAGCCCAAATCTTGCGTGTCAGATCGACTTTGCGCGCACGGTTTTGCACCATACCTGCATATATACATGTGTAGTAGCATGCAGTAGTACATTATCGGTGCCACATCACTGTAAAAGACCAGCCCCGCGCATCCCTGTACGAATTTGGGGGCAATACAGGGCGCCGCAGGCGCGATTTAGAAAAACCGTCCCCGCCGAAAAAAAAGCTTTCCTCCAAAAAACCTTCCACATCCCACCCTCGCTCTATTATAAAAAAAAAAAAAACAATGACAAAAAAAAAAAATTTAAAAAAAAAAAAAAAAATAAAAACCACTTTTTTAACAGAAACAACCCAGGCAGAGAGGGTATGGTAAGTTGGAAACGGCAACGCGCCACAGTTATATCAGATCTCTACATCACCTCACATCCTATATCCAAAACCATACCGAGCCCGGGGGTTTGCACGGCGGCTGCGGGTCTGGCAATACCCCCAATCCACCCCTCCGCTCCCCCGCCCCCGCCTCAATACCACAACCCAGCAGCAGATGGGGGGCGGAGAGGAAAACAAGCAGAACAAAACCCCCCCCACAACCACCCCAAACCATAACACCCCAGCGAGGTGGACGAGCGTCACACGAACAAACAGCCCCAGCCCGCCCAAATGCAGGCACCAAGCCCAAGAAAGGCACGCCAACGAGAACCCATCAGAAAACCAACAAGCAACACAAAAAACACCACCAACCCCGACGCAGCCCGCCCACCAACCGAAAAGGCACAACATACCATATCGGAGCTAGCATGGTAATGCTAAGCGACATATGGTTCATTCCCTATAGTGCGCTTTCTGAAAATTTTGATCGTGCGCTATTTCAACAATACTCAGCCGAATAAGCTCAAACTTGCACACAATCTATATACCGTGCCCCAAAATGGCCACACAAAATTTCATCCCGCTGTGTGCCCACACGCGCAATCGCGGGCAAGATACAGTTGTCATTTTTGTAAAAACGTTCTTATCCTTTTTTTTTTCCACAAAAAACTAGTCAGGGCCCAGACGTTACTGAACACCAAAAATGTTAATATCGCATATAGGGTTTTCGCACACGAGAAACACGATGGTGCTATCGCCGACTTCGTAACTCCACGACTGAGACCGGTTCCAGACCATGACCACGACTTTTTGTATGTAAAGTGTGCTTCCCGAAGTAAAATTTCGCCGAAAAGTTGGGTTACCAGAACTATTATAGTTGTTTATGTGGTTTTCGTACTCGAGAAACACGGTGGTGCTATCGCCGAGTTCGTAACTTTTAGTATGAACGGTTCCAGACCATGACTTTTTGTACAGAATGTGTTGTTCTAAAGCCAAAATCAGCGGTTATATGTGTTTTTAATTTTTGTTACGTCAAAAATATATTAATTCCAATTCGTTAAATGTTTTTCAGCTCAAAAAGAGCCATAATGGACGCTCAGACACACACAATAATGCATTAGTGCACGCTACGTAGTTGCCTGATTCATAAAGCGCACAATGTATTAAACACAACACACAGCCAGCCAGCCAGCACACACACACACAGGCAGGCAGGCAGCCAGCACACACACACAGGCAGCAAGCACAACAGGCAATGCAGCAATGCACGCGTAGTTACATATGTAGTAAAGCTTGTGAAGGAGATTGGCGAAGCGATGTCCGAGCGGTATAACGCGCAGCACTGAATATGAAAGGCCGCGGGTTCAAACATTCACGCGCGCAGCCAACTTTGTTGTATTTTTACAAACTTTTAATGAATTCTGGATAACATTTTTCAGTTTTTTCGTGTTTTTATTTGAGATTAATTATTAAGCACAGGTGCGGTTCGAAGTTTATGCGCTGTGATGTCATTCATGATAAAATACGCACAAGGTATCAACTTCCTAATTAAAATTGCTGTTGCTCTCTAATATTCGAAGCATTTCCGCATTTTATAATTTGACTTTTGATGGAAGATGGTAATTTTTACGTGACATTGAATCGAAGATCAGATGCGATGGCCGCCAACAAAGCAATCTGGAGACTGATGTTTGACACTCATTTCATTGCTGAAGCTGGAGGGACAGGGGGCATGGAAGTTCATTGCACAGCTTTGCTTGGTACTAAACCAACAAGTGCCATTCTCTGAGACGATGCGCATTCAATGCGCTATAAATGATGGTACCTAGGGTGTCAAATACATACCTGGCGGTAAATTAAAAAAAAATAAATAACTTGACAAGTTACCATGTTCCTCAAAAGCATAGACATGCGCGTGGGGCACTGCGTTAGTTTTGTTTCAGTGGTGGGTGAAGACGCAGACACAAGCGTGTCTCCATTGTTAGAACCCCATAGTGAAATCGAAACACAAAATTGGCCTTATGTCACGATAACCACCGATTCATATATATCCTGCCAAAAAGTACAGCATCCTTAAACTAACCCCCACACCTCATTGCGCTCATGTGCGTTGATTACTTGAGAAAAATCTGACGGTCGACATTTTCTTAGGGTGATATTTTCGAAACGGTGTAAAGGTGAGTTGGGTGTAAAGGTCGGTGTAAGCTCAATCGAAAGCTCGGTCGGTGTCAGCTCAGTGTAAACATGAAACATTGCCTGCTGTTAACGTGGAATGTTTCATGTTTACACCGAGCTGACACCGACCGAACTTTCGACCGAGCTTACACCGACCTTTACACCCAACTGAGCTTTTAACACCGTTTCGAAAATGCCACCCTTAGTTAGAACCATTGCTTGCCGGAACTGAAAACTTTCTGTGCCTGATTTATCCGGGTTCTCTGTTTGACGCTTGCGCGATATAAAAGAACGACACAAGAAAGAAAAATGCCCCAAGGGGCATAAAAAGAAATATGGTTCCCTGGCTGACTGGCATAAAAGAACGATACTAGCTTGCACGACTTTGCTGATGTTTCATTAGGCACTGGAATAAACGTAAGTGTGTTCTGAGCTGTTTGATACCGAACAGTAGACATTGAACCATATTCCCGGCGCGAACTCTTTTGAACCAACGCCCAGCCGATATCGAAACTTTCGTGCAAACCCAGGCAACTGTTTCTTCTTTTCAACCTCACGACGGTAACTGTGCAGTCTTCGGTTGCGCACGATGGTTCAACAAGGAGAGGAGTAAAGAGAATATTGCAATCTTTCAATATCTCCGTGCCCTGTGTCTCTGGTGGCAAGACAGCACGCGCCGGGAATATGGTTCAATGTCTACTGTTCGGTATCAAACAGCTCAGAACACACTTACGTTTATTCCAGTGCCTAATGAAACATCAGCAAAGTCGTGCAAGCTAGTATCGTTCTTTTATGCCAGTCAGCCAGGGAACCATATTTCTTTTATGCCCCTTGGGGCATTTTTCTTTCTTGTTTAACACCCCCCCCCCACACCCCCCCAAACGCACAAACACCCCAAAGCAACAAGCACAAAAGACAAGCAAAAAAAAAACAAAAAAAAACCCCCAAAAAAAACAAAAACCCACCACCCCAAAAAAGACCCCCCCAAAAAAAACAAAAAAAAAAAAACCTAACAAAAAAAAAAAAAGAAAAAAACCAAAAAAAAAACAAAAACAAAAACAAAACCAAAAAAAAAAAAAAAAACAAAAAAAAAAACAAAACAAACAACAACCCAAAAAAAACAAAAAAAAAACACAAAAAAAAAGCCCCGGAAAGCCGTAGATTTAGCTGCTATATTTTCATCAGAAGGCCTAGGATCCGGCTGGTCTCGGTCGCCCAAGTTTGCGGCCCGGCCCGGTCGAAGAGTCAAGAATAGCGGGGTCGCGCCTCCCGCGCGAACCGGCCCTTTCCGTTTATGGTAAACGTATACCCCACTCCGAGCCCCGTAACGTGCAGTTACTGGGGGTGGTGCCGTGCTGTGGCTGGGGGGGAGGGGGCCCTGTAGTGGCCGGCCCATGTGTGGGAGGTAAGTATGATGCGGGGTTGGGACCGGAAGCGTGAGAGGTATGATTTTGGTCACCCAAAAAGGCGAAAAAACACCGTTTTTGTGATACAATTTTGGCCAAAAATTGAGGTAAAAATAGTACTTTTTCAAAATTTTCGCCGAAAATCGCCTAAAAATAGGTATTATGGGTGGGTTTGCGCGCTGATTTTTGCGAAAATAAGGTCGAAAAACACCGATTTTTGCCTTAAAAAGGTATAAAATTGCTTGTGAGAGGTATGATTTGGAGTTGTGAGAGGTAAGTACTCAACCCCGGTTAGGTGAGTCCCACCCCCCCCCCCCCCCCCCCTCGGGTTTTGTGGTAGGTAAGTACTGAGGGGGGGGAGAGGGGTACTACCCCCCAACCCCCCCCCCCCAGCCCCTACTATGGGCGGGGGGTTCCCCCAGTGGTACCGGTACCCAGTGTAGTTCCTGGTCCGGAGGGGGAACAGGCGGTACCCCCTTTTCTTCGGAGGGGGAACAGACGTACCCACCTATCCTGGGGGGAAGGGGGGAGGGACCCGGAAGGGGGGGAGGACCCAAACTTGGAGAAAAGTCATTTTTTGAGGTCGAAAATTAGACCCATTTTTGCCCCTTTTTGGAAAAAAATCTCAATAAAAAGGGTATTTTGGCGATTTTTGACGACATTGACCTAAAAATCACTCATTTTATGCCTAAAAATGCCTATTTTAGGCCAAAATTTGCGTATTTTAGGTAAAAATTGGGGGGAGCAGACGTACCCGGAGGCGGGGCGGGTAGGGTACCGGCAGTGTAGTTCCTGGGGGGAGGGGGTCCCCCCTCGGGTACGTCTGTTCCCCCTCCATGGTACGCCTGCCCCACTGTTCCCCCTCCGGGTACGTCTGCTCCCCCAATTTTTACCTAAAATAGGCAAATTTTGGCCTAAAACAGGCATTTTTAGGCATAAAATGAGTGATTTTTAGGTCAATGTCGTGAAAAATCGCCAAAATACCCTTTTTATTGAGATTTTTTCCCAAAAAGGGGCAAAAATGAGCAAAATTTTCGACCTCAAAAAATGACTTTTCTCCAAGTTTGGGTCCTCCCCCCCCCGCTTCTGGGCCCTCCCCATTCCCCCCCTCCAGGTGGGTACGTCTGTTCTCCCTCCGAAAAAAGGGGGTACCGCCTGTTCCCCCTCCGGGCCAGGAACTACACTGGCCCGGTACAGTAAGGTATCCCCCTCCAAAGTACCTCCAACACTGCTGCACAGGTTTCTTTATGCACGTTTGTTGTACATTTAGCATATATAATACGCCTCCTATTGATAAATGGACACGGATAAATGAGATTATAAGCAGTGCTGTGGCTACTTTTGCGGGGCGGGTAGGGTACATAGGTGGAAAAATCCGGGGCGGGTAGGGGGGTAGTGTACCTAGGATCTTGGGGGGAAATCCGGCTTGGGGGAGGGGGAGAAGATTTTTCAGGGCGGGTAGGGTATACTTGCGTATTTTTCCGCAAAATATATTTTTGGAAAAAAACCGTTTTTTTCCAAAAAAAACCGTTTTTTTCCAAATATTTTTCCAGTGCTTAAGGATACCCATCATGGTCCAAAAACGCCTATTTTGGAGAAAATTTCGTCAGGAAATGGCCTGGGACAGTCTAAAAATGCACTTTGAGATTAAAAAGTGCTCATTTTGAACTGTTTGGTACCGATTTACATTGGTTTTTTGACAACATCCTCTCGCAACCTTGGGAAATATCTCGGAAATTTTTGAAAAAAAACCGTTTTTTTCCAAAAGTTGCCACTTGGAAAAATTTCCGGAAAAATATAAACGTATTTTTCCGGGCCTCGGAAAAAAACGGTTTTTTCGGTTTTTTCCGAAAAAAAACGGTTTTTTTCGGTTTTTTCCGAAAAAAAGGTTTTTTTCCGGCCCGCAAGTATAGGGTAGGGTACAATACAAGTGTTTTTGGGTGCCTATTTTTATATGCTATAAAGTGCATATATCGCGCGTGGCGCGCGATTTTTTTCCACTTTTAAGGGGTTTCGGTCGAAATTTCGGCATTTTTGACCGAAAAATGGGCATTTTGAGGGCCGAAATCGGGGCGGGTAGGGGGGTAGCGTACCAGGCCGGGGCGGGTAGGGTACCGTTGGGGGGACCTCCCTCCCCCCCCAGCCACAGCACTGATTATAAGCGAATAAACCCCCTTCAAATACAATAGGTTTTACAATAGGTGAATTTCAGGTAACAATTTTTTGGATTCAGGTCAGTGAATCCATACGTAGAGCCCCCAAAATGGGGTCAGTGAATTAATAGAGCCCCCACCCCATTGTATTTAGGTGTTTGCGATATATCCTGAAAAACCGTTCGCTGGCTCAAAAAGATGGACCTGCATAAAAATCTTTCAGGTTTTATTGCCAAAATTTGTCAAATAAAGAATGGCCGACACCGCGATCGACGTGAATGTAAAATGGGGCAAGGAGAAAATTCAGCTGCAAGCAGACACGAGCGATTCACCGATGACATTCAAAGCACAATTATTTGCATTGACTGGGGTGCCACCCGATCGGCAGAAGACAATGTTCAAGGTCAGAAAGGAATGAATTGTGCGATTGATGTTGCAGATGTAGTGCATTGTTAAGACGTTCAAAGTTATTTCCAACGTCTGCCTTATTTTCAGGGCAAACAACTGAACAACGAAAGTTGGGAGATGTTTCTGAAAGCCGGCTTGAAGCCCGGCGCTCAATTCCTGATGATGGGCAGCGCAGACGCCGTTCCCGAGCCGCCCAAAGTCAAGACGGTGTTTGCTGATGATCTGACAGATGCTGAGGCATGTTTTTGTTCATTTTGTATTTATTTTTAAGAACGTGGGGTGGTAAGAATCGCAAAGTACGGTTCACAAAACTGAAATTTTGGATATGGTTTTTTTGATTGGAAATCAATGCCACAACATATTTAGGAATGCTCTCCAAGTTTGGCGTTCCAAATGTAAGTATACTTTCAGTAATTTCAATTTAAAGGTGCTCGGTTTGCATTTTTTGGGAAATTTTAAAAATGAAAAATGATGAAAAAATAAATGTCAATCCAATTGGATCTCAGCCGATAAACAACATTGGGCGCTGAAATTTGCACACATATAGCAGTTTTTTGTCCGCTTTTCAGCTGCGCAAAAATAGTTGCACGATATTGGATGTTTTCTCTTCCATTGCATTTTTTTTAAAAAATGTCAAAAAAAACGAGTGCATCTCAGAAACACCCAATTTTAAAAAAGTCCTCACCGACGAATTCTTTCTATTGGGCCTCAAAATGTGCGCCATAAAATTCTGGTATTGGCGTATGAATGTGGTTTGTGACAAATTTGAATATTGTCGGCAATTTATGTTAGTATGAAGCAAAAAAATTTCGTCGTTTTATTTTCTTTCTTGTTTTGTCGTGGTGCGCAGTTCAATTGAATGACGGAATATGTAAAAATTGATGCATGTGTTTCCCAAATATGTGTTCTGATGTGTATGCTGCTGAAACCTACATATGTGTTTCTTAACTGTAAATACCACGAGAGTGCTTTCAATTTATGTGCTTATCAAGGCAACCGTTTGTTAGGAAAATGCAGCAAATCTGTGAATGGCTATTCGTTTGTTTCAACTGTTGCCTATTTCTAAATGTTTTTGCATTGCATCCGGTTACGAAATAAAAAGTAATAATGGTAAAACGTTCACCCAAAACCCGCGACGCAAAACAAAGACACGCTACAGGGTTTGAACCTGTGCGACAGACACACGCACGCATGTTCAATGCTACGCCTAACCGATTGCGCTACGCGATCCAGCCGCTGGCTTGCCTTAATGTGTTACATAAATGTAATTGCGCGTGCGCATGTGTGTTCTGCCGTTTACATAAAACGTGTTGTGCTGGAGCCATAACGTGTGTGTTGACTGCTTGTATTGTGTGTGTTGTTGTTGTTGCTAGTTGCTCACCTCGTGTGATGCATCAAGTGACAGGTTGCAGCGAATTTTTGCCAGTCACGGTCGGTGCCAAATAGCTTGCATTTTTGAACTTGTATCCATTTTGATAGCTTGTCACGTGTCATGAACAAGCTGTTTACTTTCAGACCACGTTGACAAGCATCTTGTTGCCGTTCGTGACACCCACATCGGTCGTTTCTCCAATGTGAATCCGTGCAAAGAAAAAGACAAAAACGTGAGAGAAAAAAACAAAAAATGTTCTTTATCTAAACTTTTCAGGAGATATTCAAATTTGTCACAAACCACACTTATAACCCAATATCAGAATTTTATGGCGCACATTTTGAGACCAAATAGAAAGAATTCGTCGGTGAGGACTTTTTTAAAATTGGTTGTTTTTGATATGCACTAAATTTCAGAGCTGATTTTTGAAAAAATTAACGGAAGAGAAAATGCAGCGAATTTTTGCATTTATTTTTACATGGTTGAAAAGTGGATAAAAAATTGACTATTATGTGTTATTTTCATCAAATAGCATCCGATCTAAAACAAATGACAGCCTCATCAACATAAACTTGGTACATTTTTGGAATTTCAAGAAATCTTCGACCTGCCCACTTAAATGCGCCCATAACTATTTAATGCTTTGGAGTTTGGATCCAAAATTTTGTATGTGTCTTAGTAAATGTAGTAGTCAACTTTTTGTGCAATATGAGTGAAATCCATTTTTTTCGGTTTGTGAACCCTATTCCATTGACACCTATCTGTTACCATTACCCCACGCTCTTAATTGCAAAATACCCAAAATAATTGTTGCAGCTTGCCAAGGCTTTGGATTTGCCGCGTGGTCTCAAGAATCTGGGCAACACCTGTTACATGAACGCGACCATTCAATGTTTGAAGACAGTTCCCGCTCTAACTGATGCGCTGAAGAAGTTTGAGGTGAAAATTCAGTGGCTGGCCTTACGAGACTTGTCAACGTTTAAAGAGGGAAACCAGCTCTTCATGCGCTTAATATTAGCTGCTTTGCACCAAAATAAGACAGTATATGTTCACTGATTCTGAAGACAACGATCAAACGAAACGAAACGCGTTAGGTTTAGGTAGATGCGGACTGCGGACATTAAAAAAACAATGTGCAATGTCCGCAGTCCGCGTCTAAATTTTTTTTACAACCCTGAGTCGTATCCGTATGTCCACTAGCAAACAAAACCAAAGAAATGCTTCGATTGTCCACAAGTGCGGCCAGGTGTTCAAGAGACGCGGAAATTGGACATTTTTTCAATGGGATCGGAAGGTATCGGGTATCGACACCCAGAAAGTATCGGGTATCTGCATGTTTTTCCAAGGTATCGGGTATTACACTTTTCGCGATTAAAAACCAGTTCTCAAAAACAGCTCTGCAGATATTCGTTGTTTTATGAACAGAAAAAGTTTTAAAATGTAGGTGGGAGCTATTTTCATGTTGCATGACATAACAACAGAACACGATTTTTTGGACAAAAACTGTTGCGTACTGCAGACTCAGTGCCATCTCAAAAAATCGCGCGCCACGTTTGCCAATAACCTCAGTTTTGCTATAAAAGCGGTGTTTTTACTGGTATTTTGGCACTCTCGGGTATCGGCTTTTTTTCATAAACTGTCGGGTTCGGGTATCGGCATACCCCCGATACCGATCCCCCGCAGTCCGCATCTACCTGGCCGAGCTCTTAGAACTAATTTTTCAAAAGTTGATGCCAGAAATAAATGCATACTTGTGCCGAGTTGCACCTCAACACCACGATCAGGCAATGGTAGAAAACTAGCAGAGAATCTAGCAGCTCATCAACCAACAGCCACGTGTGAAGTGTTTCATGAAACGTTTCATGTCAGCACGCTGCTTCTGCCGTCGTGCCTGTTGCGATTCGTTCGGTGCGTTGCAGTTGCCTGATCGTGGTGTTGAGGTGTAACCAGTGATGCAGTTGGTCCGGGTGGTAGACCCAGATAGCTGGAGGGATCCAGGTCGGTAGACGTAGATAGCTGGCCCGGTATTCCGCTTTGGGGGTATTGGTCCAGGGGTAAAATTTGGGGTATAAAAATATGCAAAAATTGTGCTAAAATAGGTCTTAAAAAGGGTAATTTGCGGCATATTTGCAAAAAAATATGAGAAAAATTGACCATTTTGGACCATACAATGCCATTTTGGCACTAAAGTCAACACTTTTTGGTTGATGTGCGGACATGGTAGGCATAGACAGCTGGGTTTGGGGGCATAGATTTTTTCGATGACATACATAGATGGCTAACCCAGGTCTACAGTCACGTTTAAACGCACAAAAGCTAATTAATTTTAAGCGCATGAAGTAGCCGGTTCCCCGGTTTAAGAAATTTTGTACGAAACACTGCCAAACGTGCACAGGGTTCGAACGCCCTACAAGCCATGTTCGCCGCGTCACAACAACAACTAGATGGTTCACAAGTGATGACAGCGGCGCTGAGGGATTTATTCAAGGACATGGACACTCCGAATGCTAATGATGCCGATGTAATGCCAATTGTGATGTTGCAGGTGGGAAGTTGTGCACCTTCGCATCTCGTTTGCAGAAAAGGAGTCGCGTCAACATGGGAAAAAATTAAAAATTTTGTGCGAATTGCTTCTATCTGCCCTTCTGGGTGGCAAAGTAGACTGGCCACTGGCATAAAGTTCGGGTGTCACTTAACTTAGTGTTGTCATGCCTTTGTACCACCACTGTGAAACAGCAGCGTCAGTTGGGCACCGGGTTTTTCATACACATACACACTAGCTGTCTATCACTGAAATTGGCCGTCAATAATCATAAATTAAAACGCAATTGAGATTCGCAGACGAGGTAAATGGTTGCGCGACGGTGAAAGCTTACGCATTGACTTGGTGCAAATAAGAACGTCATGATGCAGTTAGGGATCGGCGTCGGTCATGTAGACCGACACCGACACCGACACTTTTTTGGAAAGTACCGACACCGGCGAAAAAGCACGCCGACACCGACACCGACAGTGAAAAAATGACCGACACCGACAGTAAAACCGAGTTTGCCTTTTTTAGCCCTAAAAACTTATTTTTAGACCTAAAATGCCTTTTTGGACAAAAACCGGTGTGTTGGTGTACTTCTCACCTGAAAAAAGAGGGATCAAATACCAAAACAAAAAACAATTATGAACTTTGTATGATAGGATAGGTCTGTCTCTTTGTCGCAGGAACAAACAGGTTCTGTCCGCCTCTCACTCTCAGTGAAACATTCAACGTTGGAACGAACCGGATTTTTACCATGAGCGCAACTTTTGTTGTTCAGAATTTTGTGTTTTCATGTTTGAAGTGGTACAAAGGCATCGGCCACTATAAAAAGCGTCGCCGAAACCCCTCATTTTGTTAGCTAAACCTATTTCGAACCATTTTTGCATATTTGCAGGCCTAAAATGGCGTCAAAAGAGACCGATTTTGATATTCTGAACCGACTAGGTTTTGCAAAGCTAGTCCGGGCGGACTCGCGCGGCAAAGAAACGCAGGTCCAATGCAAAATTTGCGACAAGAAACTGGCCTATTCGAGAGGATCAAGCATCACAATTTCCCGTCACATTGTGACCAAGCACCCGACTGAATCAAAATTGTTCCTCGAGGCAAAGAAGAAACTGAAGCCGAAACCTATTTCTACTCCGTCCGCTGCTCAACCGACTATCAGGGTAGTACTTGGGGGGGTCCCCCCCCAAATTCATCTATCTATCGTCAACACTTTTTGATTTCATCTATCTATCGTCAACACTTATGGGCAAATCTATCTATCGTCAACAAATTCTGGGAACAATCTATCTATCGTCAACACATTTCGACCCCAAAATGGGTATTTTTGCCTCAAAATGGCTCAAAATCGGTATTTTTTGTCCCAAATAGGCAAAAAATCGCGCGCTACGCGCGGATTCAGTGCATCTTAGTACATTTTCACTAATATTTACACATTATTACCTACTTAGTACACTATACTATACCTTGATTTTTGGCGACCCCCCCCCCCACCATCTATCTATCGTCAACAAGTTTGGGTCGACCCCCCCCCCAGATTTCGGACTTGGGTCATCTATCTATCGTCAACACATTTCGGGTCCCAATCTATCTATCGTCAACACCCTGACCAAGTACTACACTGCCGACTATTAGTCAGTTTGTTACCCCAACCCCAAGCACAAGCGGTATGATGTATCGGTGTCCTTCGCAAATAACTCGTGATTGATATTTCTCATTCTGTTCGCATGTCTTTCCTTTAATCTGATTCCAAAAAAATTGTTCTCTTGTTGTGTTGCACTGCTGCAGAATTGAAACTGAACCGTGTATGAGGAATTGGTCGTTCAAAACCAGCGCTTGGCGCTTTTTTATATGTTGTGGACAACTAAAGAACATAATCAGTACGAAATATATTTTTTTTCTAATAATAGTTGGCTGCCGAAAAATTGGGGACCGACACTACCGACACCTGAAAAAAACCGACACTTTTGTGGACCGACACCGACATTAGTAGTGTCGGTACCTACACCGACTTTTTTCCGACACCGACGCCGATCCCTAGATGCAGTGCAGGAAGAGAACAGGGTACACTGTGACTGAGGATGTTTTATCGGCACAAAACATGAAAGAACTCGTTTTATGTGTTGCTAGATTAAATTTAATCCGTTTCTAAATCATTGCAGATGTTGCACATGTGCGTGCCACGGTTCAGTGAGAAGGATGAACACGGCCATCTGATGCAACAGGACGCCAATGAATTCTGGACCGAACTCGTGCAGATGCTATCGAGCCAGGCAAACCTCAAATTGAATGCTGATTCCGTACTGAATGTGGTGAAACAATATATGAGTGGTTGGTTTGTTTGAGTTTGGTCCCTCAGGGGTCATGCGTGAAAAAACAGCCGCTAGAAAGGGGCACGAACAACATCAATGCACATATCAACATTTCATAATTTTTAGGTGTTTCGCTTTTTTTGTTTCTGTTTGTTTGGGGCTTGAACGTTGTTGTGCGCGTGGACTATGTGGTCAGCTTTCTCTAATACTTTTGAACTGAAGTATCACCTTACTTACCCTGGTAATGTGCATCTGCAATTATTCATTGTCGTGGTCGTGCTGCCACGCAGTTTGCGCCATAGATTGATATTATTGTTTTATTTATTTTGCATTTCAGGCCGGCTTGCTGTGACGCTGAAATGCAAAGAATCAGATGATGAACAGCCGACGAAAAGCAATGAAGATTTCGTGCAACTCGCTTGTTATTTGCAACAGGTTTGGTAATTTTCTTCACTTTTTGTCGAAAATATATCTTGTTTCTTTCAAAATGCGCAAGCCACGATCTACTTTCAGGAAACCAAATACCTTCATTCCGGCCTACGACTGCGTCTGAACGAAGAAATAACGAAAAACTCGGCCACGCTCGGCAGAGATGCGGTGTACGAGAAAGTATCGCGAATTTCACGACTGCCTAGCTTCCTCGCCATAAACATGATGCGATTTCATTACAAGGAGGGCAAACAGGTGCGCGTTCAGTTCAATCATTCAGTTCACCCTTTTCGTGTCTGAAACGAAATAAAGTACCACAAGTACTACAGTTCAATTTCTCAGATAAACAGTGTGCCTAAAATAATCTGAAAAACTATGTGTGCAGGTTTCGGCCAAGATCCTGAAAGACGTCAAGTTCACGCTTGTGTTGGACATGTACGACATGTGCACAGATGATTTGAGAGAGAAATTATTGCCAATGAGAGAGAAAATCAAGGCCACTGACGATGAGGCCATGGAAAGACAGGTATGGTTTGTGGAATGAGTAGAAATGGTATCCGTTACTATTGTTTTCTAATGTGTTTCTGCTCGCTTGGTTTTATCAGCGCGATGTTGGGATGTGTGATGGATGACCGAAATTGTCTCACTAGCGGTGGAGAGCTAAAAATTTGCAGTTATGTGTTTTTGTAACTCGTCAATTTGCAGCAATTAATTCAAAAGGCACAATCTTGTGCAACATTAACATGAAGGTCGGTTCTATTCCGGTGTTATATACCTTTTTGGGAAAGCATCCATTGTTCTGGGAGAAAATATTGCAATGAACGATTATTTTCGTTTTTGGGCTATTTTTTGACCTGATGCTTTCGATAAAAAGGTCGCTGCTGAATAATTGGAAAATTACCATAAATGTGCTGAGAGCACGATGTGACGGTGATGTGATAAAATATTTTTCCTCTTCCAGAAACGTATCAAATCGGATCAAGCGACGGACGCAGATGACTGGTCAAAGCGCAATATGGTCATGCTGCCTCACACATTCGACGATGACACGGGATCAAATAATTCTGGATTCTATGATCTGCAGGTTGGTCTGGTCTCGCAAGATAGTTTTGGCTGTTTGTTGTGGACTGGGTGTGCCTCGTGCCGTGATACCTATTGGAGGCAGAAGGAGATTCGTTCACTTAATTACAAAATAGAACGCCCATCGGGTTCAGCTAAAAAATAACATCGTAAGTCGTATGGTATTATGCCCTAAAAGCTTTGGTTCCCTGTTCAAAAAATCCGTTTCCGTCCGCAAAGACAACAGCGTTTTTCAGGCCGTGTTAACGCACAAAGGTCGATCATCGAATAGCGGTCATTATGTGGCTTGGGTTCGCGTGCGAAAACCGCCCGTTAACGGAGAGGTGCGTTGTTGAACGGTGGCCTTCCAAGTCACTGCCGAAATCATAAGACCTTTTTTACCTCGATAAGTTGATCAACGTGGATGTCTCACCAGGTCTTTCAGATTGGTTGATGGTTTCGCTTTGATTGCTTAGATAATGGTAAAATCAAAGAAAAGTTTCGCAAGCCCAAACAATCACGTAAAAATCCGTAGTCCTGAGCATAATTCACTCAAGCGAAACAAATCTTTTTCTTAATTTTATACACCTATTTTTCTGACCGTATTCAGAAGACCGAAGACCATTGGGTGAAATGCGACGATGACGTCATCAGCATGATCACATCCGAAGATGTCCTCAAACTGTCTGGTGGTGGCGACTGGCATTGCGCCTATGTGTTGTTGTATGGACCGAGACAGATTTATGTGCCTGAGGATGAACCTGATCGATCAGGGAAGAATGGAGACGTAAAGAATGGAACCACCAGTGATGCTGCTATGGATGCGAAGATGGATAGCTAGGGATGATTGTTGCTGGCATGTGGTATTGCTTTTGCATTGGTATACTTACATATAGGCCGGTTTTTGTTTTGCGATGTGTTAATAACCGCAGCTTAAGTTGTATCTCGTTTGATTCATCCATTCTCTGTGTTACTATAATGGCCGTTATGTATTTTTTCGCAGTGATTTTTGGCGCCATAACAAGAAAGGCAACCCTAAATTTTTAAACTCCACTCTTTAATTATAACTGATTGTATTTGCATGTGATTCCAGTGCGAGTATTGTGTATCAATTATTATTACCGGTTTTTGTTGCCCCGCTCACAGAACAAAGACATTTCACTTTGTTGTAATCTCGGTTTGTTTTATTTTGGATAATGGGTTGACATCCCAACGAAGTTTTATCTCCGTTTGAAGTGAATCAGATCGTGTCATGTAATTACAAACAATTCAGATTTTTATTTCGGCCAAATGTCCGCGCAGCCCAGGTCTGCCTGGTTTGAAGAGCCTGAATTGACAAGGCTGCAGCGTTGTGCCTGCTCGGTGCTAAAGGCTGGCGCCGTGCCAAGACACATTGCGTTCATTATGGACGGGAATCGGAGATATGCAAAGAAGTTGGGGCTCGGTTCGCCGTTGGAAGGTCATGTGAAGGGATTTGAACAGTTGGGACTGGTTGGTTTGAATTCTTTGGTGTAATTAGCAGTGGAGGAAACTTTCGTCGTCTAAATTATGTCCGGTGCTGGATTTTTCATTGTGCTTGGTTGCTTTAAGTGCCAACATAAACAAATTTGGCCATTGAACATTGTGAACAAAATGGATGTCCAAATCGGCAGATAATTTATTTTTAGGATAAAAGAGACTTCGAAGTCTCAAAGATAGGCAAGGTTTTTCGACGAAAGATTTTTCTGGACCAGAAAACCGTTCTTTCGGGATTCTCATATTCAGGCGCTGAAATGGTGCCGCGACTTTGGTGTCCAGTACGTGACCGTTTATGCGTTCAGTTTGGAGAATTTCAAACGAAAACGAGAGGAAGTGGATGGACTGATGCGATTGGCACGGGAGAAATTCGTGGAGTTACTAAATGAACGGTTCGATTATTATTTGTGTTGCTGTTTCTTCAAAAAGACGTTTTTGCAAAAAATGTACTTGGCCGTGAGCGGATATTTTTTCAACTTTGGCATGGTGCTTTTCTTCGATGTCAAAATACAATACTTTTCAGTGAAAAACTTGAGGAATACGGCGTCAGATTTCGTTTCTTCGGTGATCTTAGTCAACTGCCGCTTGATCTGCAACAGTTAATCGCTGAGGTTGAATTGGAGACAGAGAACTATACAAAGTTGGTGTGGCGTGTTCCGTCATGTAAACAAATAAATATAATTAAAAACATCACTCGGAATGAAATCAAAAACAAGATCGTGTGGTTACAGGGCCAACGTGAACGTTTGTCTCGGTTACACATCACAGGACGAAATGACGAGAAGCGTTAAGACAATATTGGCTGGTGTGGAAGAGAAATTATTGCTGCCAAAGTTGGTTAATTTTCATTTTTGTGGATAAATGGTTGACAGATCTTATGTTGAATTGTGCGTTGAGCAACTTGGTGGCCGGTCACGGTCATAGGACCAGAAATTAGATTTTGATCTATCGTCAGCGGAGGAGGACTGAGCAGATTTCAATCAAACAGGCGAAACAAACGTTTCTGTTTTTTTGGAGTTGCGCCCATTTTTAAACGGTGTTATTGTTTTACCATTTGTTGTTGTCATGAAATATGGCGGTCAATCACACACGGTCTTGCTGCGGGTCACGTGTGGTCTTATCGAAACATTTGTTGTCTGAATCGGAGTCAGTGTGATCACAAAGGAACTGTGGCGGTCGGCGCGAGATCCACAATTATCTAGCATGTGTTGGAAATGGTTGTGAAAGTTGATTCATTGACCGATGGATTGACCAGCCCGTAAAATGGCGTTCTTTCTAAAATAATGATACCGAATTTAATACAGTGACATCAATGATGATGTGATTTCGCGATGTCTCGACTCGGGTGACTGTCCCGATCCCGATTTGCTCATTCGAACCAGTGGCGAAATGAGAATGAGCGATTTTCTGCTTTGGCAGGTTTGTTTGCAACCTTTGCGTGTTTCTTCAGTTGAATATTTCTCACGACATTTTGGAGCCACGTTCACAGCCTAAAGCATCCGCAGTTATGATGCACCGCTTTCCCCGCATGTTGAGCGTAAAAATCTTCAATTCACGCCGAACTGTCACATAGCTTGTCATTGTCAGTGAGGTATCAAATTCTGGCCCCAAATTATTGCAAGAATATTTTGTCAAAAATAGTTGATTGTTTTTCCAGAGTTCCTACTCATGTCTGTATTTCGACAAAGTTCTCTGGCCGGAGTTTGGTTTTTGGCACCTTTGCTGGGCGATACTCTATTACCAGCGATATCACGATAGAATAAAGGTATTTTGAACTGTTGTTGTTATTATTTACGTAGGTGCACCGTGGAAACGAGTACGAACAATTATCGGATGATATGGCATCATGTTTATGATTTCCATATAACATTTATCAGCTTTCCATATTTCTCACCATTACAGGCTTGCCAACGTTCCCACGAATATGTTGAGCTTCCTTTATCATCAGATGCAATTGAGCGAGTTGAATCTTTCCTTGAAATTCTAGCAAAGAGAAAAAGAGCTCATCGTGTGAAATTAGTTGAACAGAGAAAAACGGAAATGATACATTCCAATGATTGTGTTGACGATGTTTACATTAAACCTAGCTCCTGAATTGAGATCGGTTAAATATAGTTGTTTTATATACTTCGGGCGAACTTCGGTTAAATCCGGAAACCGGAAATAATTTGCATGCGAAAATACAAAACATTTCTGGGTCCCAAAAATATTTCCAGAATACGCAAAGATTTAGGTGCAAAATTAATGCGTTTTTGGGAAATGTTTCCGGATTCCGATTTCCAGATTCAACCTCAGCCCGCCCTTTAATGTGATCGCTTAGGTTGTTTACTGCCTTATTTATTGCAATGCTTCGTGATCGTTTGTTCGTTTTATTAGAGCGTGGCGTTTTGTGTTCTTTCTGAACTGCTGGGAATAAAAGCAACAGAAGCATAAAACAGGACAGTTTCACAACTCGACCGCTGTTCTGTCACAATCAAGCTCTTGCTTGAGCTATCCTAACTCATTTGTTTCACTTTTTGCCTGTTCGCATGCGTTGGGTCGAGAGAAATTTAGCAGATGGCTGATTGTTGTTTCGGGTTCTACAAACGTGTACTATGACAAAATGTTACCTTGATGATTTTATGACACCAATGTTTGGAGGATATGCTGTTACCTGTGTGCCTTCGCTGCCAGCATCGCCTGGCCAAATCGAAGTCTCACATTTTCCGTCGACATTTCAAATCGAATGCTCTTTCGGATGGCAGACCTCGCAGGCTCTCATGGCAGGCGTATCCGCTGCTGGTTTGTTTCATATTGTTTGGTGAGGTCTGGTTTGGGGTTCAGATCAACATTTTTATATCACGCCCTCTGTTACAGTTATTGCAAAACATTTGTTTGTTTGTGTTTTATTGACGTTTGTCCATGAAATTTTTTGAAAAAATGAGCACCCGCCGTTCTTGCGCTGTTCCCCAACATTTCATCAATCTTGCAAGCTTCAGACGGTGCCCGTGCTAACATTCGGTCTTGGCTGTTGGCAAGTGCACAGACTGAAATGGAAACGGGGTTTGATCGAAGACTTGAACTCGAAGATGGGCTTGCAACCCATTGATTTACCCGATGAGTGAGTGAAATTGGCGTAGTGGAACGCATACATCTGATGTAACTTCAATAGCATTTCTTCAGTTTTGTGGTCGGTGTTGGAATATCACTGTGTGGTGCGGTCTGTGTGGTGATTATTCTGCTCAAAGTGATCAAAATTGAGTCCCGATCGTGTCATTGTAAACATGGCAGACTCTGCACATTTTGTTCTGGCCTGGTTGCACCACCCGTTAATGAAAGGAATCGATTTAAGAATACAGTTTACGTAACAAATCTCCAATTTTTTCAGTATCTCCTCCCTATCCAACATGGAATATCGCCGTGTGCAAGTGTACGGCGAGTTTGACCACACTCGCGAGCTACTAATCCGACCCCGTACCCTAATCGACCACAGTTACACACCGGGCGGAGGTGGGGGACTGGCGGGCAGCTCGGCTATCATTGGTGCTCATGTGGTCACGCCTTTCCGTCTGCATGACAAGGGGTGCGTTTGGCTTCTCGTGTATCTTGGCATCCATTGGGCTTGGGGTTCACGGTTTAAGACTGCCACACATTTCACGTACCTTTCCTTTTTTGGGGTCAAGCGATCATCTAGTGTACTCGCGGTGATTGCATCCTTCTTCGGTGCTGTTGTGACCCTCTGTATAATGGAACCCTGTTCGTGGTGACAAATTTGTCAGGTACCGAAATATCACGTTTTATGACACTCTATATGGTGTAGTTTCTTTATTGTATGTAGTGACACTCCTTGCCTTCCGTATCCGTGCTACTTTTAGGTCACTATTTTGCCGTAGCCATTGCATTTTATTTTTTCTAAATACTTTGTTTTTACCTTTTTTTCTCAGTTACAGCATCGAAATTCTGGTCAATCGTGGCTGGGTGCCTCGAGACCGGGAATTGCCTGAGTCAAGATCAAAGGGCCAGGTGACCGGTCCAAACTGGATTGTGGGTGTGGTGAGAAACACAGAAAAGGTGAGATACGAGTGTGTTTGGTTGGAAACATGGTAAATTCGGGGACCACAATCCTGAATTGGTATCATCGTCTCAGGGTGCAACTTTATTATTTTTCGACAAAAACAGTGTACGGTACGCAAAATAGTTTTGATCTTGCGACGTCAAATTTTGTCAGGAGCCAAGCTCGATAACCAAATGACCATTGCTTTTGCAACGATCCTGTTGTTTTGTGATGTTTCTATCCAGGTCAAACTACATAACCTTGAGATAATTAAAACTGCTTGTCAGAGACCGCGATTCGTTGCCGAGAACCAGCCCGACCGAGACATGTACTTCTATCGTGATATTGCAGCAATGGCACACAGCCGGGGCACAGCACCTGTTTATATTGAATTGGATGAAGGTTTTGTTTTCTCTTGATTTTTTTGTATTTATTTTATTTTTGCAATGGCTTCAAGTTACGTTACACGCTGAATGTTGTGCTGAGTATACTTGCGTATTTTTCCGCAAAATATATTTTTGGAAAAAAAACCGTTTTTTTTCGGAAAAAAAACGTTTTTTTTCAAATATTTTTCCAGTACTTAAGGATACCCATGGTCCAAAAACGCCTATTTTGGAGAAAATTTCGTCAGGAAATGGCCTGAAACAGTCTATAAATGCACTTGGAGATTAAAAAGTGCTCATTATGAACTGTTTAATACCGATTTACATTGGTTTTAACAACATCCTCTCGCAACCTTGGAAAATATCTCGGACATTTTTGGAAAAAAACCGTTTTTTTTCCAAAAGTTGCCACTTGGAAAAATTTCCGGAAAAATAAAAACGTATTTTTCCGGGCCTCGGAAAAAAACGGTTTTTTTCGGCTTTTTTTCGGAAAAAACGGTTTTTTTTTCGGCCCGCAAGTATAGTGCTGACTGCTGAGTAGTGCAATGTGTGCACTGGCGTCTGAAAACATTTTTGCAAAGTTTTTTAGTTTTAATTCACAGTAAACCTCATTCCGGATAAAGTCAATGAAAGTCACCTTCGGTGATAAGGTCGATTAAATGACCAGGACCCCCTAATTTATTTTCGCTGATTTTCAACGTAAATGGGTAATCCACAAGACCGTCGTTCGCTCACTTTATTGCCAGTTTCGCCTCACAAAAGCTCACCAGATTGACATTGCGCAATAGTCAGTGACGTGCAGTAATGTATGTACAGTTAGCGATCTTATTGCAGCAAGTTCTACACCGGGAGGTCCTATCGGCGGTCAAACGCGTGTGAAACTGTTCAATGAACATTTGCAGTACATCATTACATGGTGACTGGCTGATGTTTCATGTTTTAGATGTATTCTCGTTATATCTTCCAAACACACTGTTCTGTGTCTTTCAGGTGGGCTCTCAGTGGAATTACGTCGTATATGTGGTGGTTACGATATGTGAAATGATGATAATTTATAAACTCAGATGTTTTACAACATTTTCTAAACTATTTTATGCATTTGTACTGCGTTAGTACCCTGTGTGTGACTGTTATGTGCAAAGTAAAGTATTGACTGGATAGTTCCTATCTCAACGCACCAATTTGTACTTTTGTTGCTGCCTCAGTGTGGATTAAATTTAGAAATTCTAAGGTTCTCTACCTGGACGATTGGTGATAAAAGCGAAAAAACGTTTATTCAATAGGGAAGCAGTTTACTCAAGTTCGTGCGTACTTGAAAATATTGAATTTTAAACTTGGAACTTCATTCACTGTTTTGCATTTGACATAAACTGGTGTTTCGCACGCGAGTAGATCGTTACAAGTCTACCGGGTGGTGCCTTCATGGTGTTCAGGTCATACCTGACTTGTTATTCAAAGACAAGGAAAAATCAACAAATAGCCGTATACGTATGTGCGACGTTGACGCGTTGAAACTATGCACTGTCTATCACTAAACGCATCTGAGATCTATGCCTACAGTATAAACGATGGTTGAGCAATCCAAACTTTTGACCGTTCGCATGTCTTGCACCGAGATTTACGTACAGTTGGATAAAGTAGCTAATAATCCAACTCTAGCATCCAAATAAAAATAAGTATAATTAGTGCGTTTACTTGGTAAAGCAGTGACATCTGCAGTATTTTTCACTGCAATGGATTTATACTGTTAGTCAGGCATCGTGATGTTTCACATCCTTCTTATTCCATCGTTGCTTGTGTTTGCGTTTCTGATGCGTTTCACCAGGCATACTGCCCTCGGAGTCCGACGTACGCACACTGCTGCTTTCTGAAGCATCCTTGCTGCTACCACCAGTCGATGCCACTTTGCCAGTGGACAAGGGTGTGCTGCTCTTTTGCACCTGTTGCTGACCGATACTGAACGTGGGTGGTTTGAGCAGTGCCGAGTCCGGGGGACTGGCCGCAATGCTCGGGCCTGCCACGTCACCGTTCTCGTGATCGGGAGACTGTTGAGGTCCACCTTCGTCCTCAACAACCAATGACATCACATAGGTGTCATTTTGCTGGCATGCTGAGTTCAGAAGATGATCCACACTTCCACTGCCGCTCCTGTGCGCGCTGCGATGGCTGGGCACTTTGTGCATTCTGCAAACGTATCAATAGCAGTTCTGCGCTTGAATGTTGAGTTCTGGAAGACTCTGCTTTGTAATCAGAATAGTGACCAGTGACGATGTCAATGGACATTCTCGATGTGTCACACATATGAACAGCGTGAAACATCATCAAAACACCGCATTTCGCACGCACTTGTGTCTCACTTTGTACTTCTGATGCACCGTCTGTCTGATGTGATTGCGATGTGCCATTTGTCTGCGCACGCGTTCGTGGTGCGACTCTTGCAGATTGCGATCGACGTGATGTGCCTGGGTGAGAATATGGATTGGTGAACTCGTACACGTCAAGTGTGATTGGGTCATAGGTACATCTCTGTGACATTGTAAAAGATACTGTGCTTTCAGATTTGGTGATGCCTGGTCCAATGCATGAAATGGACATGTGACCCCGGAACGGACTACTGATGTTTGTGTTCGCAACCCACCGCTCCATAGAATGACGTGTCAATCAAATTCCTCAATCGTGTCATTTCTTCCGTTCGTCCCCCTCTTTCATCCGTCAACGCATTCCGTCGTTGTCGCACTCCGCCTTTCTCCATCAGGGCAACTTTGTCTCTATCCACAACCTCATCACCGATCATTTTGCTTACAAACGATGTCGGCACATTTGATCTATAATATAATTTTGTCTTTTAATTTTTATTCAGTTGTTGTATTTTCATTGTTTGTCCTGGTGCACTCACTTGTCAAGGGCTTCTAAAGCCTGGCTGGTCAATGCCCTTGAACTGGTACTGTCCGGAAGCTTGCTGAAGTTTTTGCTGTAAAAGAATATCGATTCACCATCTTCACGAACCCGTTTTGTAAAGTTTGATGGGTAGAAACCAACTGAAATTCGAGCTCTTCGTGAATGATCAATAACTGCTGTCCAGGTCTTTGCAGACTCGTGTGTCTGACAAATGTTCTAGATAGCCATTCACGGAAACCCTGAAAGTATTCGTATTAGTTTCAAATCCTTGGCCAAGACGCCGCGTATTCTGCGAACTTCTTGAACTCCAACCAAACCTTGAAATAGTGTTTATCGTGATGATGTATGATGTCCTCCACACCCATCACCAGGTTCTTCAACACACCACGATTGCATTCAACGAACATTCTGAATCCCTCGTCAATGTTTCGTTTCATGTGCAATCGAATGTGCAGCAGACGGACCAATGGTTTCATGGTGCTGCCCTGATTTAGAAGAGTGGCATTCTATATGTACGATCTCGATAATAGATGCTGTCATCGAGGTTTAGATCCTTCCGTGTATATTCCTGGTCTTTTGATTTATGGAAGTTAAGTGCTGAGTATTAGTTTTTCCAATGAAGTACAGTAGACGTTATTTATGGCTGTTTGTTTGGAAACATTTCTTGATGTGGTGTTATGTTAACATCGATTCATTGAATGCATGTGATATTGGTCGCACAATGGCTATATAAGAATTCACCAAATCAATCCTGATCTTCACGTTCAGTCGCTCTTAACCACTGTGCTATTTGTGATTCTCACAAAACATTTTCAGCTGAAAATAATCTAGCAGAGCACCCACGTTGCCGTGGGTTTGAAACATTTTGGTGACTGCATGGTTTGTGTATATCGCGCAACGCAACGTCACTGCCCCGTCACTTTCCTGCTTCACGATTCAGGAAAAAAATTGACCAATTCTTATAAAGTCATTGTGCAACCAATATCTCGGAATTGTTTTGCGCCGCTTGCTTACGCGTTTACACCCAATTATCAAAAGATTTCTGTCGATCCGCAAAACTAAAAATATACATTCACAACCCAGTGCGCACCTGAATGAACACAGTGGCAAAAATGATGGCATAGGTAGCAGCGAGGAACATGTCCCGAATCTGTACATCACCAACGTGCTTGTCAAGCGCGAACGCAAGTGAGAACGATACTGCACCTCGAAGACCGCCGTAACCCTGAATTGTGAAGGCGAAGGGTAAAAAAGGCCGAAAGAATTATTTATTTGGCAAAGCTGCCATGTTTTGTGTTGTCTTCGAGCAGACGGTTGGTGACCAGATCATAGTCAGTGCCAGTGCGCCTAACTTGCCAATTAGGTAGTCCTCTTGTCCCCAAACTCACAATAATCAACTGTTCCTGTACACTGATGTGACGTCGACCCCTCACACGCGTCGCATTGACAATCAGGGTCAGCAAGAATACGACTGAAAAGTTTAGAACAGATTATTTTTATTAAAAAGTCGGAAAATATAAATGATTTGACAACTCACTGGCGAATCTAACCACAAAACACCAGACGCACACCGTGATGCTGAACATGGTATCCCAATGAGCCCAGAACCAACGTTGGTGGTTCATTGTCATCACACCGAGAATGATGAAAATGAGCGATTCCATTATTTGACTGAAAGTTGGTCATTTGTATGCGGCCTGGACTGATACACACGATCTTTGATGAGCTCAGAGCACTTCGGGCACCATCGCTTAGTGAAAATGGGCTGTACTATATACATTGGTCATGTTATCTGATGGCCCCTGTCGGATGGTGTGAGATACACGGACGGAATCGATTTGCATGACTTTTTGGTTGCCCGTTTCGATCTGCTTTCACAGACGGTGCACCAGGTCATCGTCAGTGCGAGTGCTCCAGATGATCCCGCGAAAAGACGAGAATATGTGAAGAGAACTTGGGAAAAAGAATGCAAGAACTGGTACTGACGCAATGACTTTGGTCGAATATTGCACAGTGATGTACGATTTGGCTGATAGATTCTCACTGGCATACTGAGCCTGCACAATGCCGCAGCAGATGATGCTACAAAAAAGGGTTGGCATGTTTACATCACATAATTCCACAACAGTTAATTCAAGGCAAGTTGTAGGTACCTGATAATACCCGAAAATTCGAACAGTTCTGCACACAAATACGCAGCGTAGGCACAAGCGAAAATCATGGCTGGCTCGACAACTGAAGAACTTCGTTCAGTTTTCATGTATCAGGAAAATTATTGAAAATACTATCCAATTTCACCATACTTCGAATATCACTGGTGTACTTGGTTATGAACGAGCACAGAAACCCCCACAATGAGCCGACAGCTATAGCGCCGCCGCTGACACAACAGAAGGCTGCGAAGCCAAGCAGCACCTGAATAAAAGAGATTTTAGAAAAAAAACTTCACGAATTTTGTGATCTTTTTGCAAGACGCACCTCGCTCCATCCGATGCCGGTTTCGGATTCGACAACAATCAGACCGATCATCAAATTGTACAGCACAACAGTGACCGCATCTACAAATGCACATTAACGCTTGACTTGGTTGATCATTGAACAAAAAAGATCAATGAAATAACCAAGACACGCCAACCATTGAGCAACGATTCACCGAAAACCATGAAATACAACATTTTGTTCACACCGACTTCTTCGAAAATGGCCAACACCTAAACAAATATGAATCAAAGTACTTTCAAAACGATTTCTACCAAATACAAAGAATCGGCCCTCCATATTTGTGTGCTATAGTAAATTTCTAATTTCGTTGCCTCAGTTGCATTTTTACATTTTTTGCATTTTTACTTCGTTGCATTTTTACAGACGCAGGGAAACTCCCGTTCGAAGTCGAAGCAGGCAACAAGCTCAACACACAGTCAACAAGCCACGCAGCTGGCTCGTGTGCGTTTCGAATGTTTCAATCACATAAGCTGTGTGTGTCAGCTGCGTGGTTTGTTGACTGCGTGTTGAGCTTGTTGCCTGCTTCGACTTCGAACGGGAGTTTCCCTGCGTCTGTAACAATGCATGAGGCAACGAAATTAGAAACTTAGTATATCATGTCCTTTGTTATCATGTCCATCGATGGTGTATTACACAGATTTCAAAGTGCTACAGCTCGCTACACCCATGCACTAAATTGGCTGCGCATGGATTGGTCGAATGCACCAGGGCATCATTAGTGCGAATGCATCATATCCTCATGTAGTGCCTTTGCACAGACGATTTCCTGGTGCACCGATTCGTTTGTGAATCCTGGTCCGCCCACCCGGAAATTGCCACTTTTTAATAACTCTGATGAACTAACAGCGACCGGATCGACAGCAGCCACAAATGACGCGAACACTAGACATTGCAGCAATGATACGTTGCAAGAAAAGGCACCGATGGACGCCAGAAACCACAGGCCAACAGCGATCAAGGCAACGTTAATGATTGTTCCCTGAAGCAGCAAGGCAAGACCGGAGCAAGCACGGTCGGGCGGGACAGGGAACTCAGCCAGTCGGCTTACCACAACAGCATAAAGTAGGATGACGTTGAGATTTTCGATAAAGGCTTTGTCGCGTAGCGAAAAGGCTGCTTCGAGCACAATCCTGCAATAATTTTTCAAAATCGCAAGTTACAGAAAACTGCATACTTTGAATGAGAGAAATGAGAAAATAATCTCAGGCTCACGGAGGCAACAGGAAGAGAAAGAACGTCTGTCGGTCGAACATGAGAAAGGACATGATCTCTTTCTGGTTGTCACTGGCGAACCAGCTGAAAAAAGCAGTTTTTGGTTTCCCAGATTGGCATTAATGTTATCTCACAAAAAAGATAATTCGGACTAAAAGCTCACTTGAGAATACAACCGATGCCCAGTCCAACCAAAATCAAGGCGCACGATTCCGGTAATGTTTCAGCAAGCGGTTTCAAGTGGTGATAGGCTGGAAAGGATCAGGGGTATCTGAGGACATCTTATCAGTATGCTGCAGAATTCTTCTGATAATTGGTATCCCACGCACAAAATCAAGAGTTGCAACAACGTTTTCATTTCACAAAATCGGTAAAACCCACCAATTTTCACAATGAGCAGACAGAATACAAACACGCAGACAAAAATCGGTCCGGAGACGTAAGCGAAGTTCCATTTCGCCACGTGAATACCGGGTTTGTGCTGGGGCGTATGAAACAAGCCAATTGTGTGGTTCCCCAAATCGGGTTCTTCAGAGTCTGTAGTGTCATGCTCCTTTTCGGCGTCTGATGTACCATTGACAGCGATGGCCAGCAACGTTATTGTGAAGCAGAGCACGGATGGCGATAGAAGTTTTGGAGTCATTTTTTGTTACATTCAATATCGTTGTGGTTCGGTTCAGCCAGAATAAGTTGTCTGAAAATTTTTTTGCTATACACCTTGTCAGTGGTCACAATCAGTCCCAATGACAAAGAGCTACATTTCAAACAACCTAGTCACAGATCTGATGTGAGGTGGCAGTCTCTGAAATCGTTAAGCCATCCGTCAGAGTTAATCAGGCAATATCACGCCGGTCAGTCGACCCGGTAGCAAATAGCAGCGCTTTATGGCTAAAAATTGCAGTGAAAAAGCAGGTCAAATGAGAAACCAGGGTTAACAGACAGCACGGCACAGTTGCTTCGCTTTGAATAAAACGCCGGAGCTCCGCAGGTGAAACAAGACAGCAACACGTTTTTCTAATCTAAATTGTTTTGTGCTTCGCTAGCATGCTTTCGCTCAAGAAAGGGAAGGTACGCATGCGCTTCATATAAGCATACCTCATGCGCTGCGGGTGTATGTTTAGCTGAGCACCACAAAAGGGTCTCACGCACGCCGATTTATGGCATGTGAACGGAGAGTTAAAAATATACCCATTGGGTGTGTGATGAAATAGACACACGTACAGCTGGAGAATAGGCTATATCCAATACGTTTTTTCTGGTGGCAGCTTGCAGCTATAGAGGCCATTTCTGTTTACCAACCAAGGCAAAGCTGTATTACAACAGGTATGAACATTCCATGGACACGGGACATGATACTGCTTCATTGGAAGGCAGCGCAAGCTGGAGCTTCCTCATTCTGTTTCTTTTTCAGCTCCAGCTCGGCGGTGCGTTTAGTCTTATTTGTATGCCTGACTTGAGTCAGTACACGCGAGTGCAAACTTCTCAAAACACACAGCTCTTACAAAGCTGGACTTGAAGGGACAAAATTTAGACACAAGTTCAGTGTTTTGACGTTTGGTGGCCACACAAAATTACCCAATGGTATGGCATAAAAGTTCGATACCAGAGAGGTTTGGATCTCGAGTTCTGCACTGCAGTCGATAAACAGTCATAAACATAGTGGAACACGTAAGTCAAAATGGTCCAAGCCAGCAAGCCTGTGTTTCGACTAATGCTATTGTTATCGACGCCCCTGCCTGTGATTCGTACGCAAACGTGTCTGAGTGTCGGCTACACAACAGGCAACACTCGTGGGATGCGTGCAAGCTATGTACATACAGCGCGACATCACTAGCATGGAAATATGCAATGTCGGAAAGCAGCCAGCGCGATGAAGCGAATTCAGGGTTGATATGGAGAGTGAGAGTCGGTGTGCAACAACAGACATTGCACGAAACACATGCAGTTGCGTTGACAACATCTTGAGCCTCTGGTTCATTTTTTACGCTTGCCAAAAACTGCTTTCGACTGCAGAAAGACACTCGAGGAGACCCGACCTTCCCTAACATCGAACTTTTATGCCATTTGGGCAATATGTTGTTGTCTTTATGCCCCAAGGGCATATTTCTTCCTAGAGCTGAAAGATGTCATTTTAAAATAATGAATTTTTTCTGTAGTCAGGCTCGTTCTGCACCACGGAGCAACTATTGAACTATTGCACTGCACTATTGAACAGAATAAATACCAAAAAAATATTTAATCTGCAGATGGGGGGCATGCGATCTGTAGATGACCCAAGCTTCAAGCTGGTTTGTTATTCGTTCAGGGAAACAGGGATATTTGGGTTACTATGACTTATGAGGGCGGGCATCGATAATGGTAATCGAGTCAAAATGATACAGCCGTCAGCATATCCCACACCAAATATGCACTTGTGGCTGATCCTGTTTATGTAATTATGGTAAATCCGTGGTAACCCGACTTTCGTGTCAGCCTGTGAACAGTTGTGAAAAGAAGAAGAGTCAATTACAGTGCGTACATGCACATGGATTACGTACCTACATATAACTTATGCCCAAATAATTTCGCTTATCATGCAGGATATCGCTGCACTAGTGGCTTGGGATCGAATGGGGTTGATCACTCGGCATCGGCACTCGGGAACGGCATCGATAAGTTTGGGATTCGGGATTGAGTTTTTGACTTCAAAAGTTATTTTTTTAACAAAATATGCATGACAGCATGCGAGAGCTTGTTCCCAGTGAGACGGAAAATCGGGGCATGCGCGGTAGCGCATGTCCCATATGGTTGTCCGGAGTTAGTGCCGGCAGCAAAATTTTTCACTGGCCAGTAATTCCACAACAAAGCACCGATGGTTTCAATATTTAACCACAAGGTGCCTTAGGCCACCCTACATCTGCGTACAAAATTTGACGTTGATCGGTACCGGCGTCGTGGAGTTACGGTACCCAACGCCTCTCAAAAAGTGCAAAAACGTTCTTCTTCTTCTTTCTTTCTTTCTTTTTTTTTCCGGCAAAATGTTCGTCCAAAACTCAGGGGTGTCGGAGGAGAAATCCGCCGCGGTACCGGGGGTTTTGAAGGTCGAGAAACTCGGTGGTGACATTGGTTTTTGAATCCGGAGCTCTTCGGAGCCAGAACCGGAACTGGAACCGGAACTCAGTATTTAGACATGCAAATAAGTCGCACAATACTGGGCTGGTCATAAAGACAGTGCGTGCGGTTTATAGGTTTTCGGGGTCGAGAAATCTAATGGTGACATTGGTTTTTAAATCCGGAGCTCTTCGGAGCCAGAACCGGAACTCAGTATTTAGCCATGCAAATAAGTCGCACAATACTGGGCTGGTCATAAAGACAGTGCGTGCGGTTTATAGGTTTTCGGGGTCGAGAAATCTAATGGTGACATTGGTTTTTGAATCCGGAGCTCTTCGGAGCCATAACCGGAACTGGAACCGGAACTCAGTATTTATCAAGCAAATAAGTCGCACAATACTGGTTTGATTATAAAGACAGTGCGTGCGGTATATAGGTTTTCGGGGTCGAGAAATCTAATGGGGACATTGGCTTTTCAATCCGAAGCTCTTCGGAGCCAGAACTGGAACTGGAACCGGAACTCAGTATTTATCAAGCAAATAAGTCGCACAATACTGGGCTGGTCATAAAGACAGTGCGTGCGGTTTATAGGTTTCCGGGGTCGAGAAATCTAATGGTGACATTGGCTTTTCAATCCGAAGCTCTTCGGAGCCAGAACTGGAACTGGAACCGGAACTCAATATTTAGCCATGCAAATAAGTCGCACAACACTGGCCTGATCATAAAGACAGTGCGTGCGGTATATAGGTTTTCGGGGTCGAGAAATCTAATGGTGACATCAGCTTTTGAATCCGGAGCTCTTCGGAGCCAGAACCGGAACTGGAACCGGAACTCAATATTTAGCCATGCAATTAAGTCGCACAATACTCGTCTGATCATGAAGCCAGTGGGTGCGGAACATGGGTTTTCAGGCTCGAGAAATCTAGTGGTGACATTGGTTTTTTAATCCGGAGCTCTCCGGAGCCAGAACCGAAACTGGAACCGGAACTCAGTATTTATCCATGCAAATAAGTCGCACAATACTGGCCTGATCATAACGACAGTGCGTGCGGTATATAGGTTTTCGGTGTCGAGAAACCCAACGGTGGCATTGGTTTTTAAATCTGGATCTTTTGGGAGCCAGAACCGGAACTCAGTATTGATCAATGCGAATAAATAGTGTAATAGTGATCTGATCTCCAATAATGTGTCAGCTGTTTATGTTTCTGGGGTCGGTTAATCCGATCGTGACATCGCTTTTTAGCTCTAACTTGATTGAGGTTTGAAACAGTAACATGAATACAGTAAAACCACCACAAGGTGAACCTCTACATAGTGAATTCCTCTGTATAGTGAACGAATTATCAGTGTGATCATATGTATTTTCCGTCCACCGAATGAGAAAATGCGCTCACTCGATATAAAACAAAAATACAAGAAGAAAAATGCCTGCTGTCGCGCGGCAAGAATCAGGATATGGTTCTCAATGCTGGTCGCATATAAAACACCTATACAAGATTGTTTACTCCCCAAAGTAAAAAGATATCAGTGGTTACGCACAGGAGCAAAAGGCGATTAAAAACATCACCGAAACAGAAGAAAAGCTTATTTGCCAAAAAATGAACAGTTTTTAATCGCCTTTTGCTCCTGTGCGTAACCACTGATATCTTTTTACTTTGGGGAGTAAACAATCTTGTATAGGTGTTTTATATGCGACCAGCATTGAGAACCATATCCTGATTCTTGCCGCGCGACAGCAGGCTTTTTCTTCTTGTATACAACTCACCGCACCGCAGTGGTTTCCACAGTTTTACTTATTATGAAGGTTTATGCATTTTTTAATGTTATTGCTAGTCCTTGAGCAGTCCCGACGGCTCCTTTGTGTTTTGCCCCGTTTTCTGAATCTGTCAAAAATTACTTTGTGAGATCAGGCTTCCTAAGGCCTTGGCAAGTACTTTAGTTGCAAACACGCACACTTGTTATCGATAATTACTACAGTCCTCAAATAGGAAAAAGTTGTTATTTTAGAGGGCGGATTTCCAGAACCGCGCCTGATCTGCGGCACCGCTTGGCTGCACTGGGAATAAGCCCTAGATGAACACTTATCATGTACCTGGTATATAACAGCAGATGGACTCGTAAAAAGTTGCTGCGCTTTTAGACGTTTGTGTGAGGCTATACAGACCAAACTGGTCATTCTTTTTCTGAAAACTCACGCTATTGTGTGTACTAGTGCAACGGCAAATTTTTTGTAAATATTGGATTGGGATAGAGATTGAGCTCTCGGAATCGGGGATTGGAATTCGGTTTTCTTAAATATAGGCGTCGGGATTCGGGTTGAGATCAAAAAGCCCGCCCTTGTTCAAACCCAAATAGCGGCTAAAGAAGGAACAAAACTCGAAACTTCGAGAATTGGACGCAGAACACCTAAAGCTAATAACTCGGCCAAAACGGAAGTAATCTTACATAGGGTAGTTCACGAATGCTATGCAGACCTGCACTGTTTCATTATCCTATTTGTCACTGAAAGAATTTTGGCGAAAAAGCACGTTCCAGAAAGTTATAGCTCCAGAAAGAACACGTTTCCTGTCTGCACGTTTCGAGGTCACAAGGAGAAAACCCAATCGTTGCTTTAAAAGTTTGTCTCGGCGCCTACGAACTCCAACCGCTATTTATTAGAAGGAAAAGAATGACGTACTTTAAAGCCAAAACAAGATGCAGGGCTCGCAAAGTCTGGGCCCGCTTCGCTGCTGTGCTTGTTTACTTGTCTTTCTCCAGTGAAGCACCAAGGGAGTTGGGTTGTTAGTTACCCAATTCCGAAATGTTGTAAAGTCTTGGTCGGGCCACCAAACATTGGATAAATCTGATATGACACGTTGCGCATGACAGGCAAAGTGTGGCGAAGTGAACGCAAGTGCTTGCGACCCAGCGCTCGATCTGAATACATTGTCCTTTCACATGCTGTGATGTTTCACACCAGCTCCATGTGGCCGTCTGGTTGATGCAACTGATGACTACTTGGTTCACCGCTCGTCAATTCCGAAGCACAACACTACATATATTGCTGGTTACGTCAGGAGAAGCTGCAACTTCAAAAGGGCGTTGAATCAACTGCGCAACAGTTCAATGCCGTAGTATCCATCTCAGCTTTTTCTGTGAAGATTAAAAAAATGTTGTGCACTTTGGTGAAGTCCAAAGCTTGTGTACGCATCTTTGTTGTGTGAAATATCTTTCTGAGTGTGTTGTTTGTGCTATCGGTTTTTGCATAATGTCGCCTTGTGTTTAAGCGGCACTTAAGGCTGCCACCCGAACTTTGCACAGCACGACGTGAGCTTCTCTGAAAGTTCGGTAGTGCCACAACATAAATGGGGACAAGTCCGGTGTGTGTAGTTTAACGAGGATGTTTGCCACACCTGGTCACAGACAAAACAGCGGGTGTCAAAGCAACTGGCCTCCATTACCGACCCAATACAATCCTGGGCGGCTAAATTTAACGTGTGCTGCCTCATAAAAAATCAAGCTTGCGCTGAACCGAGAACGTTGATCACAAACCCGCAATTTAGGGGACCGCTGTTTTAACACCCGCTGTTATGTCCGTTGGTGACCCTCAAAGACGGTACCTCTCCAGGTTGATTATCTGAGAAACTGAATCAATGCTGATACTACTACTCGACACAAAAAATTCTTGTATATAGTGACCGTAAATGCCAAATCCCGATCCGGTCACTGCAGAGGAATAAAAAATCGGACTGCTGGAACCAGCAGTCCCCAAGAAGATTAGCGGAGGACACCTCCCCTCGAGAGCAGGAAAGAACGAGCGATAAACAACGCCGAAACAGCCAGGCGTTATTTCTTCAAAACAAACATCTGGCTACTCAAACGAACAACATTTTTGACATTTTGCTGCTGCACTGAGTTGAGTCTGGTGAAATGTGAACTTGCCAGAATAAACACAGGGACCACTCCGCGCTCACACAATGGTCGTTTGCTTACGCATTTCTGTTGACGGTTGACATGTATGCATATGTAACTGAAAATTGAATCCCAAATCACACAATTCGCAAATCTGAAGAGGGTAATGTGAGTGAACGTGACAGTCAGACTGAGGGAAAGTATATAAAGTTGAAATTTGAAAATGAAATCACAAGAGCGAGTTCTACACGATTGGTACACGGTTGATTGTCAAGAGCGTTGGCGATGAGAACAACAAAGTGGGGTTCACGAAACTTAAATTTTGCTTGTTGATTTATTTGCATGTGCTTGCTTGCTAATGGTTCGCTGGCATTGATGTGGATAGAGTTCGCGTTGTGTTGTCATCAACAACTACATACCGATGTAGTGATGTGATATCGTCGGGTGTGAATTGAATTGGCAGTGGCACGGTGCATGTATGAAACAAAGAAACTGTGTTTTCAGACCCTCATGATCAACTGAAGTCAAGAGCACTCATGTGACGACGTTTCTAATTTGCCGCCTTTTTCCCTTGTATGTCAGGTTGAAGTGCTTGCGTGCCTGCCGCCTTGTGGCCAGTCCCACAGCGCACCAGGAGTGTTATTTTTGTGTTGACTTCTCGGTCTTTTACGGCGCATTGGGATATGAAAACTAAAGAAACGTTTTGTGCAGCACCAAAGTGCCTGCTTGGTGTGAAAAACAGTACAATACAGCGATGCGATAAGGAAACGTTATGTTGTCTTACCTTGATGCCCACGCCCAGTTACAGTATAACGAACAAAGATGCACACCCCACCTCCCTTCCCTCCGCCCCAAATGCAATGCAACCCACCTCACCCGACCACGGTGTGTGAAAATTATTGCGCACTGCGCATGCAAGCGAAACGTGTAACGTATTGTTGACATCAATCCCGTTTGCAAACAGAACACAGACCGAGACCAGCATGTAAGCGTAATTGCTCAAGCGAAACATCATGCCCTGCCACAAAACAAGATTATGAATTCCTTCTTGTTTACTTCTTGACTGCTTCCCTGTGGTGCTGAGCGCGAATCAAATCACCGGCCAGCGCTCGTGTTCCTTTTGATTCACCGGCTAATGTGTTTTCGTGCCTTGATTTTTCAACACTGCAGTTTTGTGTCAACGTTCCGCACTGTTTTCTGTCAACAGAAATCCGAAATTCAAGTTTTGGATCTGGTAACGCACCTCTGCAGTACTTACATTGCGCGCACTCATTGTTTTTATGAACAGCCAGTTTCGAAATTTTACACTGCACTTTAGGGCGGGCTTAGGTTGAATCCGGAAATCGGAATCCGGATATATTTCCGAAAAACGCATAAATTTTACATGCAAATTCTTGCGTTTTCCGGAAATAATTCCGGAGCACAGAAATGTTTTGTATTTTTGCATGCAAATTATTTCCGGGTTCCGGATTTAACCTACGTTCGCCCTTATTTCATTGGCGGTTTATTTTAGCTTCAGGCAACCACAATCATGTTCGTGTGTCCGTTTGACGAGTGCCACGCGCCATTCAGTGCTGAGCACGACATGCGGGCACATTTGGCTGTGGTGCATCTCGCGTACAAACCGTACAGCTGCAAACGGTGGGTGATTTGATGACTTTGTGAAACATCACAGAATTTGACTTTCCAACTGCACGCTCTCATATCAGTGCTTTTACACAATTTGCACCACATTTTAGGCCCCCTAGAATCATTCCATTCTATTAAAAAATCCAGTGAGAACTGATGTCAATTGTCAGCCACCCATTTCAGCTGCACCACTGCGTTTCCAACCGAGCAGCGATTCTTCGACCACAACAAGAAACATCACGTTGATTGTGAGCAATATGAGGTTGGGGCTTGAGCTCACTTGGCTGGTTCGACATACATATGCAAGTACTTTAATTGTGGATCACCTGGCATTCGAGTTTGTGGTCAGCTCACTCGTGTTATCATGCCCATCGGCATCGTGTTGAGCAATGAAACATCATTTACCTGGTCCCATGGGTGTGTTGGTCATAGAATAATGACAGAGATCTGGACATATTTCAGGGTGAAGTTCGATTCAATCCAAATTTGACGGTGCAGCTAAGCAAATTGGTCAATCAGTGTCGTGCTGGTGCACCGACTGCAGTTGCGCAGAAGAGACAATCCCTTGAAGACAGCATCACACGTTCAACGACACCACAAGAATTGCCATGTTAGTTTTTCTGTATTTAACTTCTTTTGAATGGGTTAGTTGGACTGACTATATACCGGGCGTTACGCCCTTGACAAAAACAAATTTAGTTATGGAACCTTGTCAACTTTGCAGTTTTCGTGCGCAGCACCACCCCTCCACTGCGCACCGCACCGAAGGTCAAGTTAGAGCCAGTCAGTCCGCAGAAAGATGAATTGTTGTTGAACAATGCACAAAACAGTTGGTCACTTATCAATTATTTTTGTAACTGCGTTCCTCAAAGTTACCGCCCGCCGTTCTGAAAGAGTTGACCGTTACCGAGTCACCGAGTTGTAACGAGAGATGAGTCCTGTTTTGTTTCCATCACCCCTGCAACTAACCATGGTGTATTCAAGCCCAATAAACTAAAGCCAATGTTGCAGCCGTGACCGATGAGTCCGACGCGCCGCCTGCGTTTCGTGTCCCCGAACCCCGACCATCAGCAAGATCACAGTCCCACACGCAAAGTCCTGTATCATCGGTGTCAGACACGGAAGGATTGACAATTTTGGAACAAATTCAGGTTCGGATAGGTAACTTTACATGTTCTGCATAGATGTTGTGAGAATTCTGTGCGAGAATAATGTTTCCTGCGGTTGTCACTTTTAACGCATGTTTCTCTGCCTTGGCCTTCGTAAACGGATCTGGGCAGCAAGCGTACGTGTGCACGGCAGTGCGGCAGCGGTAGGACACTAAATTAGAGCAGAGTCTCAAAGTATCAACCATGAAACCTGCCTGGTCTCAATCATGTGATTTTTTATCTTTGTGAACACGTGTTTTTGCGATCTGCTGATGAGTTGATTTTGATCAGCGTAAAACCAGGTACATATGCTAGATTTCGAAATGCGCTGCCATACAATAAAATACGCCCCATAGTTAATGTCCAGTTCCCTGACCCAGTCCAAACCTGAACGTCAACCTCTGAAACATTGCGCACAGCTGCCTGGCTGACTGGCAAGCTGCACGCCTGTCTGTTGCCCTAATGTTTCAAAAGTTGATTTTCGGGTTTAGAACTTGACATTTTTTTATCATTCTGAGCTCCATCAGCAATGACAATTGCTACAAAGGAGGGATCACAGTAATCCAAAGGCTAACAATTCAGTGCTCAGCGATTTCTCCTAAGTTACCCTTAGGTCCATAGGACTTATCACCGTCAGCAACAGAATCGCAGCCAATCTCAGTAAGCCATGGCTCTATTTAAGTGCGCTCCTGTCGCTCCACTTTCAAATTGCTTCGAGGCTTCGATGCGGCAGGCAACCATGTTCGCGCTATGAACTTGACATTAACTATGGTCGTAGTCTATTGTACGGCAGCGAATTTAGAAATTTACTATAGCTGACAGGAAACCTGATGCAAACGTAGTTTTGGCAGTTAATTGGTAAATCACTAATAAAACTTGTGAGGGTCACGTAACAAAGGCTGGACTGGCCTTGAATCTTGTTCGTCTGCTTATTATGCTATACACTATTTAACGATGATGGTCTCATTTTCTTTTCGAATTTCAGTCTGAGAAACCATCCGCAAGAGCAGCGCAGTGCAACGTGTGCGGTCTGCCTGCAAATCCTTCACACGACAAAGTGCACGATCCAACTGACAAAACGCTCAAATGCAACATTTGCATCGAGGTCTACTTCCCGCATCATTGCGCAGCTGACAGTCATATGAAACGTCACCATGTTGGGGTGGAGGGCGCCTTGGCCGTTCCGATTAATCAGTCTTTCAAGGTCGGTACGAGCACCGAAACGGACTGCGACATATAGGCCCCCATGGTGGTGACCTGGTCATTTATAAAGTTGACACTGAGGATGACTTGGTGCACCGTGTCATTTCTGATCGTAAACTTAGTTCCGCTTTCAGCCCGACACAGCCCAACCCAGTTCCGTTGCCAATCTGTGCTCAGTGTGTGGCCTGCCTTCGAGCAGCTCGCACTCACGAGCCCACGATCCAACGGGCAAAACACTCAAGTGCTCCATTTGCATCAAGGTCTATTTTCCGCATCAGGGCGCAGCTGACAGTCACATGAAACGACACCACGTTGGGGTGGAAGGCGCTCGGGCAGTTCCTTCCGACAGCAAAACGCGTGAAATGAAGGTTGGTCTTCGACTCACATTTTGCATGAACACAGGCACAAGGTACATGCATAAGGATTTGGGATCACAATTTCTTGGTCTGAAAACGGTTAGAATTTATGGTAGCAAAATAAGTAAGTTCTTCTGTACTTAACTTAACGTTCCCACACGCTTTATTGCGTTCCTTCGGCTTCCATCTTCATTCAGAACACAACTTCTTGACTGTTTTTGGGTTAAATTAAACAAGCGTCATGGATCGTCGGCTCATTGGATATGCTTCTGACCCGGAATAACCAATCAAACTTGGGTGTCTCAATGTGAGAAACATACAAACACTGGCGACGCAAGCACGAATCGGCCTGGGAAATTTGCGTCCACAAGTCGAGCTGATGTTTCCAAATCTCGTCGGTCAAAAATGAAGGAATGAATGATTCGATGGCAAACCGACCCTTTATAGTCCTCACGCGAAGGGGGATTATGAAATTTTACAATGTGGAATTCACATTCGTGTTATGTCAAATCCAATGGGCATGTGTGTACACTTGTTGATAGAGACAAGAATAATTCTTGTCTTTCGTATCAGCAACCATGCATAGATACCCGGCCAGCTGATTACAGCAAAACGTCATTCTCGTTTAAAACATCAGCACACAACCTGGAATCACTCGTCCATGAATTACTCCTTTGGTTCAACTTCCAGCCGCCCCAATAATACCCTGCTGACCGTTCAAATCTAGTGTCACTCATAAGCATATATTAGCGCAGTCCTCTTGTGTCACGCATGGCCCATTGACACTGCTGTGCACTGCGATTAAGAAGCCGTAGTTGTTTGAGCTATACATACATTTCTTTATTTGAGGATTGCACAACATCAACCCCCAAAGCACCCACCCCGTCCACGTGCCCAATCTGCGCGCAACCCGATTCCCCGTCGCATTTCGCTTCAATTCACGACCCTACCGATAAGACGATGCAGTGCGCACTATGTGAACAGGTTCCTGTTTGTTCCAGACCCACGGGTTGCTGTTTTGTTCTTTTTCTTTTGTTTTTTCCTTGTGCAAAAAGACGGCGATGGGCATGATGTGAAAAATGTGCAACAAATTGTGCCGCGCACATGTTGCAGGCCTACTTTCGCAATTGGTCCGAAGTGCAAATGCACGTGCAACAATTTCACAAGGAGGAACGACCTCGGATCATTCCCACGAGTGGAAACGAGCTGAAATCGTACCAGAAGCAAGTCGTAGATCAAACGCAAATTCAGTCAACTGCTTCTCAAACAGAGGTATGTGTTTTTCACCCATTTTCGATTTCGCCATCGTAATTTTACGTTTCAAGACTCAAATTTTCGTCCTTAGGGCGCCCTTAGTCATAGTGGAAAATGGAAATGGAAATGAAAAAAAAATCTATACATGTATGTCTAAGTTTTCCATTTCCACTTTCCAATATGACTAAGGGAATACTGGAAAATGGAAAATGGAAATGAATAAAAACGTTTTCTGTGTGAAATCTGACCAATCAGCGGCCGAGAATTGAGTGGAACAGAAATTGTTTTTGTCACATGTCAAAACATGACTGCTGCAGGAAATGTTTTATTTCATTGCCATTTTCCACAATGACTAAGGGCCACCTTAGGAAGAAAGCAGTCAATTGCATCATGGCTTGAAGCACCCGTTTTTGAGTTGCAGTACATGATGAGAATCTTTGGAATTGCACAAAATGCGGCTGGTCTTGTCAATAAACAACGAGAATACATTCAGGTGGCCGCCGAAAACGTGGGTGGGAAACCAATTTGTGAAGTGTGCTCATTTCCAATGCGTGGCGCGGGCGCACACGACATTCGACACGATCCGACTAACAAAAAGTACCGATGCAGCGTCTGTCCCCGGACTTACTTCAGAGTTTGTAGTGATGCCCGAAAGCACAGTCGGCTGGATCATCACAACGCAAAGGCAGAAGTGATCAATGTATGTACGTTTTTGTGATCAGTTATATGAAAAGTGTTGCGACATGCAGAGATTGTTACCATAGCTTTGATACTGGACTTCACTTATACACTTGGGTTTTGCTGCTTACGGCGCCCCAGAAGAAAAGAAGAAACTGCCATATTCCACTGTATGCACAAGCACAAGTTCGCGCCTGGGCGATGCCTGGTTTGTTCCCGTGCTTAAGAAGAACCGGTCATGTGCCAACGTTTTGGCGGACATTGTTTTTATATAAAACGTCTATGCCTTAAAATCAACGAGCCGGACATGTCAATGCGTGCACTGGTTGCACATTGGATTGCACTTGTACACTGCGCGTGTGTAAGACTGCGTGTAACACTGAGTGCATTGCAATAATAGGGTTTTCTTAAGTACGGGAACCGCTGAGGCACGGACTTGTACACACCGAGGACTTTTTCCAGATGAAATTCAATCGAGTGGTGAGCAACGAAAACGTGTGCCAAACGTGTACTCGAACGGTTTCGAACCTGAAACTGCACGCCGGTCGACACGATCCGACCGATAAGCGATATGAATGCAGATGGTGCGCGCGAACATATTTCAAGCATCGCTACGAGGGTGAGCGGCACGCAAAACGATGTCATCGACGACAGGGTGGCGACAGCATTGTGCAACTGGCGGTCAACGTTCAAGCCAACAAACTGCAAGACAAGGTTCACATCAAAACACAGTTGATGCGTTCGAGAGTGCATTACAAGAAGAAGCCTCACAAATGTGCCGTCTGCGGTGCGCCAATGTCGACCCCAAACCTGCACGACAACATACACAATGCCAACAACAAACGCTACCAGTGCACCGTGTGTGTGCGCACGTACTTTCACAAGTTGACTGCCGTCCGTGCACATCACAGACTTCGACACGGCTACAGTTCGAAAGTCAAATACCGCAAGCTGGTCACCGGGCAATCGTTCGACATCACAGACATGCCTGTGTCAACAACCAACAAGCACAAATGCAGAGTGTGCGCCAAACCTATCAGGTGAACTTACAACTGCACTCTCAATGCCTATGTTCTGTTGATGTTTCAGAATCTCAAAATTGACCGACATCAGGCATGGTGGCCGGTCCGGCTTTGCCTTGGTCATTTCACGTTCTTGCGCATTTCGGAACTACTAAAGCTCGCGGCCACCCCCTGAAACTACCGTAATCCTTAACCTACCGTAACCAAACTTCAGTCACGTTACCTACAGACCCACACACACCCCCTTGTGCAATTTCAGTCGAATCGGTCAACCGAATCGGCCACGGCCGATCGCCATCGGAGGTATCGGGGCAAATTTTCAAAGTTGCTCGAAATTAAACATTAGCACCTCTATCATGTTCAGAATTTCACGCTGAATCCAAAAATGTTAGTCTCATTGAAATCAGATCACGCACGAAAACTTTACAGCGTGTGTTACATGTGAACAGCAAGCGGCTTGATATTCTGCCAACACGCCAACCAATCAGCGACCAGCACAGGCAGTGGTGACCTTGGGTGTGGTGTGCGCACTGCCTGTTGTGACTGTATGTGCACTGTGTGTTGCATGTTGTTATACCATGCTGCTGAGTTACCAACCCCACCTTTGGTCTGCGGACCACTTACCCAAACCCAACGGCCCTCTTCAGGGCCACCCAGTCCAACCATGAGTTGTTGCTATGGGCAACAAATGCATGATACGCATGATACACACATGATGTCACACTTACTAACATATCTTTTTTGTTCGTCGTCGGATTTTAATGAGACTAACATTTTTGGATTCAGCGTGAAATTCTGAACATGATAGAGGTGCTAATGTTTAATTTCGAGCAACTTTGAAAATTTGCCCCGATACCTCCGATGGCGATCGGCCGTGGCCGATTCGGTTGACCGATTTGACTGAAATTGCACAAGGGGGTGTGTGTGGGTCTGTAGGTCACGTGACTGAAGTTTGGTTACGGTAGGTCGAGGATTACGGTAGTTTCAGGGGGGTGGCCGCGAGCTTTAGTAGTTCCCGCATTTCGAGATTTACCAATACCGCATACTCCCGCCAACCGATGATAAGCTTCAGGCTGTTCGAAATTTAAATCTCGAACTACATACGTACCATAAGGTGAGAATGACCAAACAACTTTGATACCGATTTATAATTTTTCCAAGACATCCGTCACAACACGACACCTTGCACAACCCTATTAACAAGACGCGCAAATGCACAATGTGTACTGAAACGTACTTTTCGAATGGCACACAAGCCGTGCAGCACCGTCTCCGCTATCATAGCAACGACAAAACTGCCATAGTGTTGGTACGTTTGCGCCTGAAACATTTACAGCTTGCTTACCGTGTGTGCCCTGATTTCTCAAAGACTACTGTCATAAAAAACTTAAACCACGACCATTCAAATTGAACTTCGTGCCTTCTGTTTCTGAAGCTCAGGATTAGACCGGAGATAAAACGCGCCCAAGCTCAACATTTGGACCCTTCGAAAACGTTAGAGACTAAATTATGTAGTCAGATCAGATCTGCTCCCGCATCGGATCGAATACCATCGCACCCAAACTTCAGCTGTCCACCAACGACATCATTGTCGGACCCAGATCAACCAAACGTGCCAAAATCGATCATTCCCCGACATCGACGGACCCCGACAAACCGGCCTTAGACTTGGAGGATGACCTGCCCTTGTCACGGTTCGTGCCGAAACGCAGGTCAAAGCCGCCCAATCGGCTATGTCCAATTTGCAATCGGTACACAGGCGGTGCACATAGGGGCATGCACGATCCGACCGACAAACAGTTACAGTGCACCATTTGTCCCGAAACGTATCTGAAAACGTACAGTCATTCGTACGACCACGTCAGACGCCATCACAACGGATCCAACGTTCAGACGATTATGAGAAAATTGGTGGGTCACGGACAGAAGACGGCTACAAGTTCTAGAAATCAGCGTTAGTCGTGTTTGTGATCATGTGCATACCGGATTCACCTACACGTCATTATGGTTATCATAGCATCAAAACAAAATTAGTATTCATTGGGTCGAGGCACTGTAGTAATGTGCTTCTTGGTTGCCAGTTGCGTGTGACCTACTACTTTTCACAAGCGAGCGATGCATTCGGGCATCGTCAGTGCGAATGCAGAACCAGTGTTTGGAACGTGTCTAAATCTTGTTTCCTTTCAGTCCATCGACATCACCGCCGTCTCATTCGACAATCGGCAACCAGTCATACACCAGCAATGAAACGTCACGCAATGACGATAACAACGATTCCTCGTTTCCGCTTATTTCTAATTGGTGGGAAGTAAACGGATCATGGTTTGATCAAAATCAATGTTTGGCAATATTATGTTCTTCTGTTATACTGTATGTCACTGAAAACTGCACTTTTTGAATTCCACAATACTTGTGCAACCTCTTGTCACTATTATTTCTTCATTATTTTATCAGCATAATTATCAACCATGACAGTTGATTCACACAAGGGTATACTAAAATCGTGCAGTCAATAAAATCTAAATAAACCTATAAATTCTGTATTTCGTTCCATGAGCGTGAACCTCGCTCAGGCGCATCTGCTTGCTATTTCTGGCATTTTGTTATTTTTCGATGTTCCCTGTGATTGTATTACTCTATTCAGGATATATTTTCTGGAGCTCGAAATGTTTGTTTGCCCGTGTGACGAGTGTTTCGCGTCTTTGCCCACCGATGCCGATATGCGGGCACATTTGGCTGTGGTCCATTGCAACAACTACAGACCGTACACCTGTAAACGGTGGGTGCACAATCATAATGTTGTTGGATTTGGTCACTCTTGTTATCGTACCCATTGGTTTGGTGTTCATCCAAAGGACAGCCAATTTGCTGAAGCTTGATTGGAATGTCAGAAAAGTTTTGCGAGTTTCCAACAGTAGGTTTTTTTCATTGGCTAAAATTTCCGTTTTAATTGGTTCTTTTTTTTATCATGCCCACTAGAATGCAATGGAATCAGTCGGTCTTTATTCGATTGTCTGTGGCTATTACAACTTATATGGGATACCTTTTTGCAGTTGCACGAATGCGTTTCCCACCGAACAGCGTTTTATCGATCACTACCACAAACAACATCCCGACTGCTTGGATTTTGAGGTGGGTCCTGAAATTTTGGCCACAAAAAATTGGCAAAAATGAAAGTTTGTATTGAATTTCATTTTGTGCAGGGTGAAGTCGTATTCAACTCCACGGCCATGACCAAACTGGGGCAACTCGAACTACAATGTCGGCAACAATCAAAGAAACCGACGGCCCCTGTGCGACCACAAGACGAAAAGGTGCGCATTTGTAAATGTTGCAATGTCTACAGCTATTACCGGTAGTGCTATACGCGTAAGCAATTGTAGAAACGCGATCAACACGACTAAATGTCGGTTCTGCTTTGGGAGGCTCAACATCTGGTGGGCGTACCTTGCTTATATGCTCGTAGCTGACAAAGTTTGACACTGACGATGTCCATGCGCACCAGCAGTGAAATAGGCATGTGTTTCACACAGGTCATTGACCGTTCTGCGTTGAATGAGGATCTCCAATCTGCCATCGATCAGTTCAACGGTCGCACAATGCCCATGACACAGGATATGCCATGTTAGATAGAACCCATTTCGATTTTTGTTTTTTATTTCTCCTTCAAGGATCCATTATATCTGCCATCCGATCAACATCAATTCCCATTTGCATCATTTCTTTCAGTCTCAGTCGACAGCACATCAAACCGCCATAATCCCACGCTCGTCAGCGAATCAGTGACGAAATCGGAGCCAATTGATGCGGATGAGGCGATCGAACCAGGTGGATATTTTCATGTTCATTTATGTCCAAACGTTTCATTGAAGTACAGTTCCAGGTGCAATTCTTGGCTGAAAGTTGAAGTCGCGTACATGCGCGTGCACGCGACTTCCTTGGTGCTAAAACATAGGCAGTGCACGCCAGCGCACGCGCAATAGTCCGCGTGCACGCGCGTGCAGGCGAAGTTACTTCGATTTTTCCCTATACTTTGTACTGTTTCGCACGCGCGTGCACGCGACTTCAACTTTCAGCCCAGAATCGCACCCGGTACTGTAGACCAGTTGTACGTTCAGCTGTCGACCGCGCACCTGCTGATCAGCCAGATATTCCATCACAAATTCGGTCACAGGGTGCCGGCCGCTCACGCGACTCTGGCCAATCATTGACGAACTGTTTGACAAAGCTGTCAAACATGGTCAGAATATTTTGGATGTTCTGCCATTTTATGAAAATGCTCGCTTCAAACAAACCAAATCAATAATATTTCCAGAGCGAGCAGAGTGTATCAAATATTGAAACATCGTGTGCCGAAACCCAACCGCCTGCCAAACGAGCTCGACGCGAGTCGGTGAGACTTCGATCTTTGGATAGACAATCGGTTGGGCCGAAATCTAGTTCAGTGGTTAGTGTGACATTTCACATTTATACTGATGCCAACCTGTGTTCTTTTGAAAAATGTCATATTTACTTGTTGTTTCATCGCAATATAAACGCAGGTCGATGTTTCAAGCAAGCCCTCCTGCACGCTGTGTGGTTTGCCATCCAATGCCAAGCACGCGATCGCACATGACCCAACTGGCAAAATACTGCAATGCTCGATTTGCATCGAAATCTACTTTCCGAGCCGAAATGCGGCCGATTGTCACATGCGAAAATATCACAAAGACGTAAAGGGTGCAGTGCCGGTGCCGTTCACTGACGAGTGGAGCGGTGGACAGGTTGGTGCACTGAGGAGGACTGGTGCACCATTGGAACAAAATTATGAAGAACTAGATAATCCCGCCAGACGACGAGGAATGGAACATACATAGCTGCTATTTGACGATGTGTTTTTACAGCAATATGAACCATAGTTGCCTTTTTGACATGCTTGTACATACATAGATGCGTGTGCACCAGGTCCTCAGCATTGCGATTGCACCAAATAACATCATTTTCAATGAACTGTTGATTGAAATCTTCCATGTAAAACTAAGCAGCCGTAATTGTTTGAGCTACATTTCTTTGTTTGAGGATTGCACAACGCCAACCCCCAAAGCACCCACCCCGTCCACGTGCCCAGTCTGCGCGCAGCCCGATTCCCCGTCGCATTTCGCATCGATCCACGATCCGACCGATAAAACGATGCAGTGCTCACAATGTGAACAGGTATGGACTGATTTGCTGAGGTCTGGTGCTGTATACATGCTTCGCCATAGCAAGTTTTGCCCCATTCATAGGTGTACTTCCGAAGGTGGCCCGAAGTGCAAACCCACATCGAGTTGCACCATCCGCTTGTTAGGCCCCTTATTGTGCCGAGTCTGTCCTTGATCACCCGCAAACGCCTGATCCTTGAAACGGAACCAATTCAGGTGGCCCCTGGTCCATTTCAAGAAAACGATAACCAGGTTGCGATGGGGCTTTTTTATTTGGACTGTGACTATTCAACCGTCGTGAAATAATTTTCACATCCGCAGCTCGCTCGCACTGCAACGACAAGCACCGCGGCCAATGGTGCCACAAGAACAGCTATAAAGCAGGTGAAACGTCGTGCCGATACCAGATACGAATGCAGCGAGTGCCATGAAACATTTGGCCATGGCGGCACTGGCAAACGGCACGTGCGCAAATGTGGCCCATCGGCCAAACTACTTAATGTGCGTGTTGGGCTCCTATGCATTTTATGATAGGCGACAGTAGCAGGACTCGGAGACACCGATGGCAATCGACATGATCGTTTTCAAGAAAGCTCACACACATTTTTACGTTCTTGCTTCCCTGACCATGCGTGTCATGCGCAAAACAAAATGGTTCGGGCAGTTACTGACTGCATTCCTGTCACGTGAACGTCTACCTTGATGTTTTCAGCGGCGCACCAAATACGAACTGGGAGACGTGCGAAATCGACATCGAGCTCGTGGCCCTACCCGCTCATCACTATCGTTTGTGTGCAAGACGTGCGGCCAATTGATGCCAATTTCGCACGGCCACGATTCGCTGCATGATTCGACCGACAAACGATTCAAATGCAGTCTCTGCCCCGAGACGTACTTTCGCAATTTCTCTCGTGCGACATCGCACAATCGTCGCTGTCACAAGGACAAGCCAAACTGCAATGTTATGGATGTGAAGGTGAGAAAAACTAAGTAACCAGTGCTTCTCGGATTGAAATATGTACATAATAGGTTATGACATCAGCATTATGAGAACAATGGTTGAGTTTGCTTGTTGGCAGCAGGACTGGGTTCGTGCCCCAGTGGAAGAAAGCCATTTTTTGTTCACAAAGAATTTTGGATTGAACATGCGCTCCCCCTTGTCATTATGAGAGCCTATACATTTTTGTCAGTCATCTTGCAATCTCCAGATTAAGCGAGCGGTAACGGCTTTGGCAGTTCCAGACCCTAATTATTTTTCAGACCGGTTTGCCAGTCCAAAAGCGACCAAAAATGGCGTGCAGCAACAAATACGGCTGCAGTGTGTGCTCATCATTATTTTTCACCACGACCATCGGCCGCAAGCATATTGAAACATCAGCTCACCACCAGACGGCTGATCTGATCAACGTGCGCGTGGTAGATACGCAGCTGGCTTTTTGATGCATTGTCAAATGGCATGAGGATGCTCGCTACTTGATATACATAGACCTTGTTTTTGTTATCATGCCCATTGACTCTCGGTGTGTTGCATTGACAAACCAGGCATTGGCCCCAGCTGATGTGGCCTACAGTAATATATTCCTACGCACAATTAAGATGGGGAAGCTGGTACCCGTACCGTACCTCATCAATGTTTCAGCTGCGTACGAATCGTCCCGTCGGTCACCCAGACAACAAAGTGATCACGTGCAAAATGTACCGACGACAGCCAACTAAACAGCTCGCACGAAAACACAAAGCGATGCACGATCTGGCCAACAAAACGCACACGTGCACAATTTGTCCAAAGACCTATTTTGCGCGCGCTCAATTGGGATACGCTCATGCACGCAGAATCCACTCGGGAACACCTGGCTGCATTGTCGAGTTGAGGGTAAGGGATGTTGTGTCGCAACTTGAACTCGACGAATATCTCTTATTGTCGGTGGTCGTACGATTGGGTGTCATTCACAGTCTACCTCATAAAATGTGTTGAAGCTCTGTCAATACAGTTATTATTTCTGACGAATTTATGGTTCCCAACAAGTAGTGAAGAGTGAATATTCGTCATCGTGATCGAAAATATCGCGTCACTGCGCAGGGGGTAAACTGTCTGTACTGTATTGCAGCCCAACCGTCAACCGACACCCAGCAACCATCCCCCACCAGCGGTCAAACGCGCCAAACTTGAAGCACCAGCCAGCAACAACATACCCAAAAGCACATCTGACTCGGATGACGACACCCCTCTGAGTCAACTGGTCACCGGGCCCCCAACACATTCCAAGACGTCGACGAAACCTCCCAACCTGGATTGTCTCAGGAGCGTCGCTGGTGACTCGCTGACCCCCCAGCCAGTGCAACACTCACACAAGGGGACATTGTCGTCGGTGAACGCAGCCAGCAGGTGAGAAATCGCGCTTGGTGCAACCACGCTGACACGGTTCTGTGAGTGTCAACAATTTTAATTTGTACAAAGTTAATGTTTATTTGTTAAACGTTTTGAACGTTTATTTCGTCTTCAGTAAGTACGGTCAGAAACTCACCGCCTGAATGAACACTGATGATAATAAATATTCATAAGAATCAACTGATCACTGATTTGTCCAGCTTATTATTGTTCTGTTTCTTTAGCCAGGGAAATAACGATCCTCACAACGAATGATTCATTGATATTTAATGAGTTTCCAACCTGTTTCACAATGATATTTTGGAAATGGTTGAAACTTTCAGGAGATTTATTTGTTTTTTTTTGACATCGGTATGTAAATTATATGATTCGATATTTTTGGCTGTGTCCTGTGAGCGTTTGTTGTGCGACAATTTTCATATCCAGTTTTTCGAACGATGAGATAAAAAATAAAATAATAATCGGCATAACTTTTGGTCAGTATGCTGCGGTTGTGATCCGCCAGAGCTGAATCAGTTACAGTTACCATTAAGTGGCCACTTGCCCACCATGGCAGCTTAACATTATCTTTGAAACCTCAGCTAATCAGCATGTGTCCGTTTGACGAGTGCCAAGCGCCATTCGACACTGAGCACGACATGCGGGCACATTTGGCTGTGGTGCACTGTGACAGACCCCCACAAGCGCTCAAGGTGTATTTGTGACGGATATTTACGAATGTTGCTGTTGTGTTTTGATGTTTTCTTGAACAGTTTGCTAACAACGTACAAGCTGGCGCAATCGTGCTTTGTGAAAACAAAGAACACATTTTCACGCCGCTGGTTGCCTTTCAATCGTTCAGCAGCCGGAATCAACCAGCGAGAACTTGTTCCAGTGTTTAAACATTGGACACCATCATGGCTTGTCCTGACCAGAGTGTTCCAGTCCTTCCCTAAAACAGGGATGACAATAAAACAAACCTATCAAGGTGCTACGATATATTAAATATGAGACGTTCGTGCGACGCTTATTCTCATGAAACAAAAAACACCATATATACAGTATTGAGGAACAATAATGGTACGGTTGTATTTTCATTCTGAGCAATTTTATAGTGCGGATAAAGATGGCACTAATGATCATGTTAGTCTGTTTTGTTAGTCTGTTTTGTTAGTCTGTCGGCCTCAGTACTTAAGGATTTCAACGCTACAGCATGGGAAAAAAAACAGACTGACATCGACAGACTAACATGAGCACGATCCTATCTTTAACACTGTGTTTCGTTGTTCAAAGAAAATGGCTTTCATTATGCGATTTGAAAGTAAATTGGTTCCAGCAACCGATAACGGCAAATCATTTTGCACATAGCAGTGTGTAAAAATGGAAAATGCGCACCATATTGTTTCGCTATTTGTGTTTCTTACCGGTGAAACTTTTGCTTACCCGCTGAATGTATTGTGTGTTTGGCGGACACGAATTGCGCCTGGATCTGGCGCTGTTTTGGCAGTGAAATTTGTGGATGCAATTCACTGTCCATATCCTACTTATTTTTTAGGCTTTGCCTTAGGCTTACGAACCGAATTCTGGCCCTATTTGGCGCTGGTTTGGCAGTGAAATTTGTGGATCCCCCCGCACAATTTCATATCGATCTTGCGCCCATTATCGAGGCGTATCGTCTTTGCATCCGGGTTGTTGGCGTGATGCACGCGGTGATGTTTGCGGGCTTTTTCCAGTTTCACAAAGTGTACGTGCGCGGACACGCAGTGCACTGGTAGCGTTTGTTGTCGGGATCGTGCATTTTGTCATGCAGATTTCGGTGAATCATGGCAGACGGTGCATTTGTAGGCTTTCTTGAAGTGATCACTTTTCGAAGGCATGAATCGGGTTTTGACATGGACTTTCTTTCCTGGTTTCTGGACTTGAGCATTGACCAGTTCGACCACCACTGAATCGCTTTCTTGACTCTCACTCGCAAATGAAGTGTGATATTTTAACACTGGACCAAGTGTTATTTTCAAAATAACACATGATTGTTAAAAAACAACACCATGAAGTACGTAAGAGAAGTGTTAATTCTGTCAAAGTGACACTTGAGTGTTGTTTTGGACAAAAGGGCGGGAATTTGAAATATTCTTTGGTATTCCTATGCTTTGTTATTGGCGTCTGATTTTCGTTTGACTTTTGCCTTCACTGATTTTAAATACGTTCTTACACCTGTATTTGTTACAGGGCATTCGTTTTATTGCTGTTTTGCGCCACTTTTCAAACATGGTCGAACACAATGTCGAAATTCTAATTCAATGTGCTGATCGCCTTGCATTCCCCGGATCAACGCAGGCCGCATCGAAACCGTATCGAACGAACTCAAGACCTGGGTACACATCAAATGTGGACGGCATTTGCCAATCAACTTGCCGGCATCCAAATCACCAGAATCCAATTCAACAGACATTCCGCTGGGCATGGATTGGATTGCAGTTGTTGGCCGGCCGGCTCAGCTCATGGAATATTCTTGTAGGATTTTTATGTCAATCTCAGGCTGAGGCTTAGTGTCAGAAAGCCTTGACGCACACTCAAGTGTATTGTTGCACGCTGCAATCCTAAGCCTGAGATACAAGTCATTCTTTGCAAATATTGAGTCATTCATTTCAATATTGTTTATCCCTTCATTTCTCATTAATCCTGCACATTGAACTATTTTTCTGCTCGATGTTAACTGTTGATGCTTTTGTGTACTGTGTTTGCTCATGATTTCTAAAACGTCAAAATTCATTGTGCATTCTCTCGATTGCCGTTGGTCTTGGCAACTTCTAAGAAATGACAGTTAAGTCCACTTTTGTGCAATAACTACGAGTTGAAAATTTGCCTAAAGGAAGAAAAGTGTCACACAGAGGATAAACACCACCAGGATTTTCACACCATTTCAGAGCCAATGTCATTGTTCCAGAGGGTGACGCCAAGCTTTCAGAATCGTGCTTGGTTTCCGTGAGGGCGCGTGTAGTCATGTCAAACTGGGAACCAGAGGGCATTTTTGATGAAGTAACGCATCACAGATCAGCCTGACCTGTAGAATGCTTAATATACTTCGTCAAAATGGTTTCTAGTTTCCAGTTTCTGACACGACTACACGCGCTGTGAAAGGCGCATGTGAACAGCCAGCGCTTCCAGTGCAAAAAGTGACACTTAAGTGTTAAAAATTAAGGAGGAAAAAACTACACTTTTGACGCGCAGTGAGTGTTAAAAAACTACGTAAAAATCCGCAACAGCCGTAATATAACGATCGCGAGTGTTATATTTATAACACTTTTGTGTTAAAAATAACACTTCATTTGCGAGTGAGGCTGTGACATTGCTTTTTATGTCGCTCAGTTTCGGACTTGAATTTGAAGTAGGTCTTCGGACAGAGTTTGCATCGGTACTTCTTGTTGACTGGGTCATGTCTGTTGTCGTGTTGTGATGTGTAACGCATTGGCAAGGCGCATACGGTGCACAGTGTTTTAGTATCCAGGCCGAGCTGCAAGATGTAAATGTGAGCGGCATCGGATTAAGTCACCTTGGCACCAATGAATTTCAAAATGTCCTAAAGATCAGAAAAATCACGTGACCAAAGCAGAATCCAGCGGGATCCGGAATCCGAGTTTAGAATCGATTTTTTGACTCAGACATTTACAAAAGCAAACTAAGAGGACTGCACCTTTCTTGTGATGGTGCCCATAGCAGATGATTGAGCTTGATTGGCCGTTTCATTCTGTTGATCGGATTTCAGCTCGTTTCCAATCATCGGAATGATTCGAGGTCGTTCATCTTTGTGGCATTGTTGCACGTGCGTTTGCACTTCTGACCAATCGTGGAAATAAGCCTGCAAAATTTATTGCCCATCCGTGCCACTTTCCTGCGCTTGTTATCATGCCCATTGCTTCGCCCAAATTTGCTGATCTAGAAAAATATTATGCGCAATACAAACTGCAGCTAGTACACCTGTTCGCATTGTGAGCACTGCATCGATTTATCGGTGGGATCGTGGATCGAAGCGAAATGCGACGGGGAATCGGGTTGCGCGCAGATTAGACATAACGTCTGATTGGGTGTGCTTGCTGAAGGTGCACTTGCCTAAAAGAGAAGCACAGACTAAGGAAAGTCCAGCGCACAAGCAAAGGCGAAAATTTCGTAAAAGCATAAAACCAATTCACATGTCCCAGATCTTTTTGGCGTCACTTGTACACGTACTGACGATAACCTGGTGCGCCGCCCGTCTGTGAAAATGGGTGGGCACGAGCAAACAAATAGCATATGCCGTACAACACTCATACGGTGCAACGTGCACTTGATTTTAGAGCACGCACTTTTATTTTACTGGCTTGTTGAGTGAATAACACCGGCCTGGCTCCCTCCACCCCAACATGATGACGTTTCATGTGACTGTCAGCTGCGCTGTGATGCGGGAAGTAGACGTCGATGCAAATGGAGCATTTGAGTGTTTTGCCGGTCGGATCGTGCACATTCGAATGTGTGCCCTTGTATGGCAGACCACACACAGAGCAGGGGTTGGACATGGGAACGGGTTTGGGAGATTCGATCTGGAAATTTAGGTTGCGTATTTTTATTGGCCCCATATAATTTGTGCCTGATCAATATGAAAGGCATTGACGGAATGGATGGAAGAAGTATGTTGGTTACACACATGGATCGCAAGGTCTTCGAGTGGGTGGACACAGACATGCTCGATTGTCGTAAAGAAATGCGATCATACGCAATCAGTCTGGTAAACCGAACCTGTACTTGTTCCAGACTTGTCAGTCCGTTTGATGCTGATGATGCACGACTTTGCGTGCGGGACAGCGACCTTGACGACGTGCGGGATGGAGGTGGGCGAAACGATGGTGCGTCAGGCTCATCACGGATGGCTGAGTATTTTGATTTTTCCAAGAAAAACATCATCTGCTTCAATTTGTTGGATCGCGTTTTTCTTTCTTTTCCCGTTTCTTTCCGTTTAGGATTTAACCCAAGCGAATGGTGATGATTTGTGATCACTCTTGTCTCTGTTTCGTCAAGGAGAATAAAACAGAAACAATAATTGAAAGAAGTTTACTAACTATTTTGTGTATTGTTCAGCAACAGCTCAGTTTGTGGACTCACTGGTTCCAACTTTACCCTCGGGGCACTAGGCCGTAGAGGGGTGGTGCCCCGCACGCGAACTGAAAAGATAAGGGTAACTCTTTGCTACAACTATGCTATGCCCACAATCGGTGGTATTTTGTCAGCCAAATTCTTTATCTCCTGAAACTAACATGGCAATTCTTGTGGTGTCGTTGAACGAGTGATGCTTGTGTCTTCAAGGGATTGTCTTGTCTCTTTTGCGCAACTGCAGTCGGTGCACCAGCACGACACTGATTGACCAATTTGCTCAGCTGCACCGTCAGAATTGGATTGAATCGAACTTCACCCTGCAGAATGGAATGTTCAGCTTCGCTCGACTGGATTACAGCCATGATAAGGCAAGGGCGGCGAAACAAAGCGTGAGAGATCAATAACGCTGCGGTTTAGCTTTGTGGGCACGCCTTGCCTTATGTCGATCTGTCGGTGCAGCTTCGACCCATAATGCCAGACCGCAGTAGCGCCCTGGCCTTAGCGCCAGTGGACATCGCTATAAACCGAAAGGCTTCAACCCAACTGTTAGAGTGAAACATGTGAAGAGTGAGCTGGCACTTTTGTCATTGACAAGATCCAGGGCGCCATTGCAGTCTGGCAATATGGGCTGAAACTGAACCTATACAGATCTAACGCAACGTGTGCCAACAAACCTAAACCGCAACGTCATTGATCTATCATCTTTTGTGCAATGCACGTCCTGTCCAGTGCAAGACACCAGTGCACAGACCGAGCAGTAAACCGACAGTCTGCCCTCATTGTTTTGAATTTCGGTCACAACAAAGAATGTTCACCACATGCAATGCTGATCCACTTCAAAATTGACCACAAAGGTGGTAGCATTGCATGTTGTACTGAAGTGTGAATGATCGAGCGCTTGCAGACTGGCGGTGCACCTGACGTTCCTCAATGTTTAGAGTTAAGCTCCAACCGAATGAAAGTCAAAACGTTTGACGAGATTGATGTTTCGCGTTCCTCCACTCAGATTCGGGTTGTTTCAAGTTGGGTTGTATCCGAGTGGCACGGAACGAGTGAATCGTTAGGTTAGCGGTAGTAAAGTTCTCGAATGTCCGTTCACCATTCTCAAAACTTGTTTTAATGAAAAGCTTTTGGAGACAGTCGGCCTACATGGCGACGGTGTGGACTGGGTATAAACTTTTGAGGCGCCATCTCCGTCGACCATTCGCAAAAGCTGTCGAATGTCCAAGTCCACCATCTCTGTCCAATCCAAACTCCACCATGTTCGAAACAGTTGCTGAATGACCACCATCCCTATCCACCACGATAATGTGCATTAAATCTTGAATTTCTAAAATCAAAATTGTTTCATAACAATCAATCATTGGTGGCCAGAATTTTGTTTATTTGTCAAATGGGAGTGATTGCACCAGTGAACTAGCCGTCAATCAACCAACTCAGTCAGATGTTGTGGGGTACAGGTATCAAAAGTGTCACGTTCGGTTGGTGTTGCCATGATCGCTATGCTCCTCCACGAATATGCACAGAATAGAACTGCAACCGTTCGCTGGCGACTTGGATAGTCAAGGATTAAGGGCGCGTATAGATTGAACTGGAAATATTTCTGGAGCAACAGTTTTTTATTCTATGTCCGAAAACCAGAAATATCTCCAGCTCAATCTATACACAACCTGGAAATTTTTCTGGAGCAACAATTTTTTCTTCGATGTCACAGATCCAGAAATATCTCCAGCTCAATCTATACGCAAAACTGGAAATATTTCTGGAGCAGTTCGTAACATTTATGTGTCCAAGTTATTCAAGAAAAACCGTGGTATGAGTGCATGCAACATTTGCTTTGATTACAGTGTGTGCCAAATTATAACATGAATTATTGTTTGTGCAGCAACAGTTTGATGGTGATAAAACGCAAAGTACACCCAACATCGCTTTGATTTTTTTCAAAGTTTGCCAAGCTAAACTTACTATTTTGCAAACATGTTTTCACATGCCTGAGAACGCGTTAAAGGGGGCCTTTCGCATTTCAAACCGCCTTCAAACTTTGCACGCATTTGAATATTGTTCAGGGCGTTGTTAAACTCTCACGCACCAAGAACCCAATCTGCAGCATGCGACCAGGAGATGCACTTTAAGAAGAACATACGGGAACAAAGTGTGCCGCGGACCAGCCCAATTTATACCTGCGCATTCAGGCAAACTGCTTGATCAAAAAGGTGTCAAGGCGAATGAATGTTTCGCACGAAACGTGCAACACCACTAACTATGGAATTTCGCTTTTTATATTTCGAATTTCAACGAATTGTTCTAGCGCGACAAGCAGACCTTGAAACATTTAGCAGCCACGCATGAACAATTCGTTGCAATTCGAAATAAAAAGAAAAGCGAAATTCTATAGTGAGGAAGGGGCAAATATCGTGCGAAACATTCTGCGCCTTGACCGCCCTTGTCATAAGGCGAGCTGCCTGAATGCGCAGGTAGAAATTGGGCTGGTCCGCATTTGATTTTGTTCGCGGATGTTCCCCTTGAAGGGGATCTCCTGACCGCATGCTGAACGTTAGACCTCCGGTGTGTTTGACTTTTATGACGCCTTGACCACTGTCACAGCCGAAGACACATGCGAAGTTTGAAGGGCGTTTGAAATGCGAAAGGCCCCCTTTAAGAAGAAAAATTTGCACCTGAAAATTTTAGTTGAGCACCCTGTTCTGAACCAATGGTTTTTAAATGTGCACAAAGTGACACAATGAAAATTCTAACGAGATCGCTTGCATACCACAAAAACAAAACAAAGTACATACCGAGGTCGGAAGCTCAATTCTGATAACGCACCAAATTAGGGGCATCGTTTAGAATTCTCGGGCATGTGAAAGCATGTTTACAAAATAGCGAATATAGCTTGGCAAATATAACTTTAAAAAATCTAAGGCTGATGTTCGGTGTACTTTGCGTTTTATCACCATTCAACTGTTGCTGCACAAACAATAATCCATGATATAATTTGGCACACCCTGTAATCAAAGAAAATGTTGCATGCACTCACACCACATTTTTTCTTGAATAAGCTGGGCGCATAAATGTTTCGAACTGCTCCAGAAATATCTCCAGTTTTGCGTATAGATTGAGCTGGAGATATTTCTGGATCTGTGACATAGAATAAAAAACATGGCTCCAGAAATATCTCCAGTTTTGCGTATATAGATTGGGCTGGAGATATTTCTGGCTTTCGGACATAGAATAAAAATTGTTGCTCCAGAAATATTTCCAGTTCAATCTATACGCGCCCTAAAATGGCATTGGCAAAATGCCCAATTTTAACAATATTAATCAGTTCAGACGATGTCGACTCCGCCTTGACGTTCTTTGAATTTGTCGTATTTGTCCTTGTTGCCGAAGTAGCCGAATCGCAGATGACTGTATTCGAGCGCACATTTGTAGACGAACAGGTGCTGAAATGAACATGTTTAAAAAGTGAATAGCAAGTATACCTCCTTCTGGACCGCTTCAACATTTTCAGCCCCCTCAACAGCATATAGGACAACAGGTATTGGTGGCACAATGACTTTATAAGAACTGGTCAACTTTTTTCCTGAATCGTAAAGCAGGAAAGTGACGGGGCAATGACGTTGCGTTGCACAATCACGCACAAAGAATGCAGTCACCAAAAATGTTTCAGACCCGCAGCAACGTGGGTGCTCTGCTGGATTATTTTCAGATGAAAATGTTTTGCGAGAATCACAAGTAGCACAGTAGTTAAGAGTGACTGAACGTGAAAATCAGGATTGATTTTAATGAATTCCTATATGGTCATTGTGCGACCAATACATACCTGCGATTCATGCTGCACGGCCGATGCGCGTTGGTGACGGATGTATCTCAGATTCGCCTCGATGTCGATCGGCCTACCAGATTCGATCTGCGTGACCAACATGTCCACCATCACAAATGTGCCTAAATTGTTTAAAGACAACATCAGTGTGCAGTGCACGTGTATCATTATGTGTGCCAATACTAGTGTTGCACCGTCGTTGATGGTAAAGCTTGATACGGATAGAGCTGGTTCCCAGTTGTGACTTGCCGCGGGATTCGGCCCACATTTGGTTCTAAGCACAACTATTCGTTGCTTGAATGAGTGATCGATTGGTTCTTGCCGATTAATGCATTGGTCAATTGACTCTGACCAAAAGTGCCCTCAAGTTGCACTGTGGTTGCGTGTGTGCGAGCAACCAGCATTATGACAACCAACCACTTCGTCCAGCGCCGTCCGAGCAGTGCACAACCAGTGGTCGATCGCCATTTGAATCGAGCAATTTGGCTCGCAGTTTCATGACGGCCTTTGCACTCGGCGGCACATTGCGCTCGGACGGCCACGGCCACCACCAATGACGCACTGTGCGTGGCGCGTAGCCCGTGACGGTCACCTGGTGGAGTGATCAGGTACAATTGCCCTTTGGCTGGACAAGCGCGACATCACACCACGACACGACTGACGTGTATGCATGCACGCTACAGTACCAGAACATTAAAAAAACAGATCACAATTTGTGTACTAATTGAAAAAAACGTCAGCGACTTGTCAAGCCTTAATAAATGAAAGCCGTCACCAGTGCGCTAAACACGTATTATACCTCCAATTTACGAATCGCCGCGTAGCATCCGCCGGCCAGATATTTATTTGTGCCACCGATGTTGCAGATGGAAAATTGTCCTGCAAAGAGAAATGCATGCTGCCACTTTTCTGGCAATTGCCAGATGCCAGTATCACGATCATAACGTGAGCACAACGAACCAATGACTTTGGTTTCACCTTCGTGTTGTGGGAAATATTCGGATGATGTTCATAGCCGTGTTCCACCATCGCACACAGCATCACTATGTTCACCACGTCTTCCTAAACAGAAGATTTTGAAAACTTGAATTGTGTAATTATCATTTTCTATGCATTATTCGGCAAAAAGGCAGCGTTTTAGGTTTCGATTGTTTAGCAGGCATTAGGTATATGTATATACCTGCCAGACCATTCGCCAGAAATCCTCTTGCGTGGCATCGGTTGGGCCCTGTGTACAGATAGTCTTCAACTTGCCGCCAGCAATCTGTAAGCTGATGAAACATTGGTGCCAGGTGCACAATAGGTAAATAAAACTTGCAAAACTGAATGACCCAGTTGGCGTGAATGTAATCGCCGGTGCCGTGGTCGGTCAGCACGACGCGCGTGGCGTCGAAACATTGGATGTCTTTGTACCGATTCTTGGTTTCGTTGGCCTGCAAACAGACAAATAAATTGTAGAACTCCTGCTTTTGTACCCGTGCATGCACAAGTGGAACAGGTTTGTCTCACCACAAACGCAGCGACCGTCGTTGTTGTGTCCGGCGGCTGGCAAGCGCGCGCGGCGTGAAACTCGCGACGACAACCTGCCACTCCTGCACAACACACACCAGCACGTTATTTGGTTCCAGAACTTTAGTTGAACAAAAATGTGAATGTGAACAGGTGCGCACAGCCTGTTTTCACGGATGGACGGTGCACTGGTATAGATATACATTGTACATCGTCAGTGTGATTGCACCAGATAGTCGGACAGCGAAGCACAGTCAGAAGAGACGTGTATCTCTCGCAAAATAGTCAATGTTGTGCAGAAGGTGAAATGCCAAGAACCAAACCTTGCTGCAACGTTTTGTCAACTAGTGATTTCAAGCACAGATTGATGCACCGTTTGGGTACGTCGACTGCGGTCGTGACCGGTGGTTCATTGTCGGTACCTTCTGATTCTTCCTCGTCATCATGTCATGTTTCGACTGCGCTTTTCCCATTTTTATGTTAGCTCGTTTTTGGTGTTTTCATTCAAAATCGTTTGTTTTTGGATAAAAATATTGTCTTTTTATGTGGTAGTAGATGATGACCAGTGTTCGAACGGGATCCCGATCCCGATCCCGATCCCGGGATCCCGGGCTCTTTTTCTGATCCCGATCCCGATCCCGTCATTTTGAAAAAGTCAATCCCGATCCCGATCCCGATCCCGCCCAAAAAAGTACCGGGATCGGGATTAAGTTTTGAGAACAAAAAGTAAAAAATTATGCAATCATAATTCGACAAGCTGTTGTAAGGGCGCAGCCATGCAAACGCGGGCGCGGGTCGCGGGTCAGAAAAATATTGTATTTGTCCAACAATCGCCCCGCGATTGCATGGCCGCACTTGCGGGTCGCGGTTTGCGGGTCACTTGAAAACATTAGTTTGGCTGCAACACGCAAAACTTAACCCATCAGCGTCGAGCCAACGTCGCAGACTGCCGTAGCACAGCGCTGATTGGTTCATTGTGTGTGTAGTGGCTAAATAAATGTTTCAAGTGACCCGCAAACAGCGACCCGCAAGTGCGGCCATGCAAACGCGGGGCGGTCATTGGACATAGAATACATATTTTTCTGACCCGCGACCCGCGCCCGCGTTTGCATGGCCGCGCCCTAAGAGGTGCTCGACCGCTGATTCCGAGTGTGATGAAACCGCAATCAACAAGTCGAGCTGGAACTGAACGGTTACACAAAGTTGCATCGAACAAAGGGACCCAGTTTCGAGAAAATGTTGTCATGGTGGGCAACAAATGAGACAAAGTTTCCGCGACTGGCACGTCAAGCTTTCAAATATCTAAGCGCTCCGCCTACGAGCGTGCTTTCTGAACAGTTCTTTTCCTGTGCAGCTGATTTGTTTGATGACAAAATATACTGCTTGAAACCAGAAAATGGTGAAATGCTTGTCTTTTTGTCAATGGCTTTGCCACTGATCGACGACAATTATGATCTTTGAACTTCTCCGTCGTCAGCTATTCTCGATTTTCAATCGGCTTTAATCACTGTTGCGGGTGTTTATCCATGTGTGATAAACATGTTTCATGGTTGTCTGTGACATTAACTTGCATCTTATGCATAAAATGATAAAAACTATTACTTTTGGATAATCTGGTCAATCCCGATCCCGATCCCGGGATCCCGGGTTTTAAAAACTGGGATCCCGATCCCGATCCCGACACTTTCTTGATCCCAATCCCGATCCCGATCCCGGGATTAAAAATGAATCCCGTTCGAACACTGATGATGACGACTTTGTAGCTTCCATGCAGTGAACGAAAAATGGGAAAGTCAAGGATTGGATCTGATAGAGAATGAACGGTTGATGGAAGACTGATTACCGTTGTAATCAGTACACCCTGCAGAGGCTCTGGGGGGAAGACTGATTACAAATTAAACGAAGCTATAATCAGCCTTCCCCCCAAGGCCCAATCTCAGGAAGGCTGATTACGCATGCTGTAGTATGCATATAATCAGCCTTCCTGGGTTGGGCAGCTGGGGGGAAGACTGATTACGCTGACTGAATTACGCGGAACGTGCGTATGGCCGGTGTGGTGTGAAGCACGGGTGTTGGGACCTGGTCCCAATTGAATGCAGATGTAAATAGATGTTTCACGTCATTGACTATCTCGAGTTTGTAGCGTCTGTGATATTTCACTTGGCTAAGACTTAGGCTTAGGCTCCGTTCAGCCTAAGCCAAATGAAACATCGCAGGCCTGTAAAACAGCGAGGTAATCATTACGTGAAACATTACGCGCGGTCGTTCCAATTCCAAAACAGTTTGCATCCGGACCAGAGCACTGGGAACGAACTGTCCCACAACCGATTCGGGTTTATCCGTTTTATTTTTCAATCCGTAATCAGTCTTCCCCCCAGCGCAGCTGAGTCGGGTTTATCAGGTTTATCAGCTTTATCCGGGTTATTTGTAATCAGTCTTCCCCCCAGCGCAGCTGAGTCGGGTTTATCAGCTTTATCAGGTTTATCAGCTTTATCCGGGTTATTTGTAATCAGTCTTCCCCCCAGCGCAAGGGAGTCGGGTTTATCAGGTTTATCAGCTTTATCCGTTTTATTTATAATCAGTCTTCCCGGCACGGAATGAACTGTTACAGAAAGATGAAAGTACATACTGTAAGCGATACAAGCGTAAATGCCACGTATCTTCAATTAAACCGTGGATTAAATCCAAAATAATGGTGACACCGGACAATAGACAAAATCGACAGGCTGTGGTTAGGGAACAAGTGGACCTGTATGTCCAGAGCTTAGACATATTTGGGGGACGTTTCCTGTTTTGCTGTGTGTCAACGAAAATATGGTCGATTTACGAAAGTTCGTCAAGATTCAGGATTTCATTCAGCGTGACAGTTTTATTCGCAGATCACAGCGTGAGCCACCGCCAACGAAAATTGTGCAACAACGAGAATGCAATAACAAATAATCATGACATCATTGTAACAAGAAACATGAACCAAACACGCACGGCACCAAATAGACAAAGCCAGGCAGAGTGTGCATCACGCTGTATTTGTGACAGATGGGTTATCAGGAAACACAGCGTGGCCCAAAAACACTTTTGAATAGCTGATATGGCATCTGAAATACCGAAAAGGAATTTCAGGGTCACTTCAAAGCTCGAAACGCACACAGTAGAACTATAATGAGAGAACCCAGCCATAACAAGGTAATACATAAAGCCCCAAAGATTTGATATCAGATATTTGATGAATGATTATAAGCCTGACAAAAGTTGTGTATCACGCGCCTAATTCTTTTATTTTATTCCTAATGGCATCGACTAATTGATCTCTGGGCACATCTTGTTCTTCTCGCGTTGACACCACGCGCATTTTGACCACTCCTGAAAGAAGGCCGGGATAGCACAATGGTTCGGATCATAGTTTTTTGCTACTAAATGGTTGCAATTTGCTACTAAAATTTCTCGTTGCTATAAAAAATCGAGGTTTAGGTTCCGTATCCTTTTGGGCCAGTGAACCTTTTGGGCCACTGCACTTCTTGGACCATGTTACTTTTTGGGCCAGGTACTTTTTGGGGCACGTTACTTTTCGGGCTAGGTACCTTTTGGACCACGTACCTTTTGGGCCAGGTTCCTTTTGGGCCACATGTTTATTTTTACTCACATGATCGCTTGCGCATACACAGTACATAAAATTGGGTGACGCTTGCGCTCAAACATTTAAAACAGTTATTCCCACGGCAGTCACTTTCGTCAGTCAGACAGGCGCATACTGCAATGCGCGGGTATGTCCATCTAAAGCAAGGGTCACAATTGACGTTCGGGATTTTTGTACGTCCGGGATTTTGTACATCCCGGATTTCTGCACGTCCCGGACTTTTGTACGACACGGACGTCTGTATTTTGTTGGTCACAACCAATGCAAAAATCCGGGACTTTTTACACCCATTGCAGAAGTCCGGGATTTTTGTAATCAGCCTGATGCAAACGCACGTACTGGTAAGGGCTAAGCTGTACGAATAAAGTTTCTTTTGTCACAGTTTTGTGTTGCGTTTAATTTTGTCTGGGTCAGTATTTACACCATTATTGATCAAAGAAGTTCAAAGATACACAAAGCATCTTGCTCAAATGCTGCCTAAAACTTCTTTCGGTTCATGTAATTCAAAAGGGCACTTTGAGTTTACTTTACTGTGCAAGTCTTAAGCCTCAAATGACTGTAAACAGTCAGATATCGATAATTTTAGAGACGCGAAAGTACATAAGGGGCTGCAAAAGTCCCGGACGTGCAAAAATCCGGGACGCGAATCAAAAATTTCAGAACGCTATTTTGCGCGTCCCGGACTTTGGCAACAGCCTGCTAAAATCCCGGACGTATACTCTGACAATACTTTTGGGAAAAACTTTTCAAACGTGTTGCCTGATCCGTGAAGCACACGCAAACGCAACTGGCGCAGCCAGCTGAGTTTCGTAGAATTTCGCAAATCACTACGTTAGACTACCGTGTTGAGCGGCTGGCAGTAACGTGACCGCTGCAACCAATACACGCATAATGCGCTTTACGGATCAGGCAACGTGTTTGAAAAGTTTCTCCCAAAAGTATTGTCGGAGTATAATTGTGACCACGCGCGTCTGGGATGTTTGCTGCTTACAAAAATCCCGGACGTGCAAAAGTCCGGGATTTTTGCAATTGTGACCGACGCTTAACACGTGGGTTCCATGTGGTTACGTCAAAGAGCGTGAGGTTACGTCAGTGAGAGGTTATGGCAGAGGTGTTGGGCGGAGTTGCAGACGGGGCGCACTACGCCAATAGGAGACAGATTGTTGATTCCAGAATGTCCGGAGTCCGGATCAAAAATTAAGCCCTTGTCCAAGTTCGTCGTTTCCGAAAACCCTCGGCGAGTACCAATCCCCCCTAATCGAACACCATTCACATCTTATTTCCAACATGTAGTATCTTTAACCTGGCAAAGGTACTTTTTGACCACTCTATATATGGAGATCAAAACAACGCAATACACTCTTTAGACACAGAAAGACCTCAACTTGGTGATCGGATCGGATGTGACTTGACTTTGGTCGTGCGTGTTTCTTGCATTAAGGATGTTAAGAACATTACTGGAGCACTAAATTTCTCCAGCTTAAAAGTTATTCACCTTAGGTCGTCGAACATATTTTACGCTGGTCGAAATGAGTGGCATCACTAAATTTCTTAATATCTTAGTTCAAGGAAGTCACGTCACCAAGACAGAACTGGTCCGATCACTAAGTTTGATGTCGCCTACAGTGAATCCTTTTGTAGTGAATTTTTTACCATGCAATATACTTTGGATCGCAATCCGCAGTTAACCCCGAACAACTTCATACACAAGTAACCTGATTTTGTGATCAAAAATAATCTGCCTTCGCTCCCGATCCTAAACTCAGGTTACAAAACTCCAAAAAAATCACACCATAATCAAGAGTGGGCACCCATAAAAACGAAATAATGAAATGTGACGCGCGCGCTGTCAAATGGTTTTTACCCACGTGCCTTATATCATCATTCGTGTAACATCAACCAACCTGCCGTCTACGTCTATGCTTATATGTTAATGGCGATCGATAAATAATGCGCACTTTCGATTTCCAACATTCGGAGAGTCATTAATGTTTCAACAAGACTACAAATAGGGTCTAAAGAGTTGACAGAAACGATGTCGCAGTGATCTTCGTACAAGAAAAAGAAATCAACCAAAAAGAATGTTTGTGGTCAAACGGACAGGCTGTGAGTGTTTTGTTATCGGTAATTATGACACTTTTGTCAGTCAGACAGGCGCATACTGCAACACGCGGGTATGTCCCTCTGGCATGTCTGTCGCAAATGGTACCCACATACAGCTGTGTCCCACTGTACTTATGTTTTTGATCTAAAAGCTTAGACCTTGGCCCAAAATGCATGTGGCATCTGTTGTGCAACTTTCACATTATCGGCGCTAGATCAGTTCGCCATAGGTACTGTAGACATGATCCTGGTTCAGGCTGTCATTTGAGTAAAACTAAACATGTGGCCCAAAAGTTACGGTACACCGTGGCCCAAAAAGTACCCGGCCCAAAACGCACCTGGCCCGAAAGGTACATGGTCCGATATATAACATGGCCCAAAACGTACCTGGCCCAAAAAGTAACATGGCCCAAAAAGTACGGTGGCCCAAAAGGTTCACTGGCCCAAAAAGATACGAAACCGAGGTTTAGTAGCTAGGATTTCAGGGTTTAGAAGCAAAAAATATACCATATATCTAAGGTATCCGAGCTTTACTTTCTTAAGCGTCTTAGCCTTGAAAATACAAAAATTTTGCGCTTCGCGCGTCGCTTGATTTATTCGGATGGTCACAAGTTGCGAGCTGGCGGGTCGCCAAGTAATTGTTGAACACTTCACTCACTGGCATTCGTGTTTACTGATCATTTGGGTCTTTGGCTTTTGAAACACGAATGGCTGTGGTCATGAGAAACAAGAGATATTCAGCTAAATTCAAAAGTGCTGCTGGAAGATTTGCTTCATGATCACTAGCCGGCTTGCACTCGGTGTTATCGCCTGATTATATGTGACTAATGGGACTCAAAAACACTGGAAAAATGTGTTTGCTAGTAATTCAAAAATTTGCTACTAAAAATTGCCGTTTTAGTAGCAATAGCTACTAGCCGATTTTGAAATAAAAAAACCCTGGTTCGGATGTGTGAGTGAACATGACAAGACAGCATGGGACTCGAAATCTAAACACAGGGTGTTGCGAAAGGTATGTAGTTGACTTCTCAACATTAGTCGGCCCCTCATTTTTGTTCGATGCTACTGTTCTTGTTGATTCCCCGTGCTGATTTTGAAGTAGCGACGTGACACATTTCTGTATGAACAGGAAAAGTTGAAACGAACCCTGTTCAAGTTCACTGGCGCCGAGAATGAGTGCAATTGGAATGGCTTGAGCCTCGCAGTACTGTAGCTGATCGAGTAGTCTAGGGTTGGTTTTGTAGGGCATTTCGGCCTGGAAAAGGGGAACGTGTCGATTTGTCCAACGTTTCAGATGATCTGGGAAAGTGATTACTCGCACAAATTTCGTCTCCGATCAGTAGGAACGAGGCGAAACAATGTTCCATCCTGCCATGTCAGCTGATCTACACGGGCATGAACGAAGGACAAAATAACGCAGTTGTGATTTGCGTACCTTGACACCAGCCGCCCACAACATATTGATCAGCAGCAGCCGTTCGTCAGTCAACTTTTTGTGCGCTGATGCTACGTAGACCTCGGTTTGAGTCGTGCGGATCTGGCGATTTTCTTGCTGAAAAGTTGGCGAACTACTTCAAACAAGACAGTGGATACTTTGGCACCGGTACATGTGGTCGTGGAACGCGGTATCGCAAAATCACGACGTAGAAAAAGCACGAATGTTTTCACAACCTTCAGCTTCAAACATCAGCCGACCAGTAAGTAGGCGCACTGGTTACCGTGCATGCACAGTGAGTGCAACCAGCATGAGTTGTTAACTGATGTTTCATGATCGAAATGGAACGCAGAAACATATTACCACGGTCATCCAGAAACCTGATTTACAGAATAAGGAAACAAAAAACTACTTTTCATACAAAATAAACAAAATCAAAAAAAACCTGTGCTTTCATTTCCATGATGGCAAATAGCCTCTCAATACCGATACTCACACCCACGCATGGGACATCCAGGCCTTTCATCATGAACATGCCAACCAATTGATCGTATCTGAATGGAAATAAAGAGAAAACACCTAAAAATAAACAAGACAGAAAGTACGCCACAATGAACCAACCGTCCTCCGCCGGCCACCGACCCGACTCCGCCCATTTCTGATTTGTCCTCACCCGCTGAGGCCTCTTCTTCAGCTGGCGCTAATTCGGAGGACTTGGCAAATTCTGAAATATTGAAAAAACGTGAACAAAAATAACACTTATTTTCTTGACAAAGGGTGTATTTTGCTCTTCAAGTGAAATCGAAGGTTACCGGTGATGACGGCTTCATAGATGACGCCCGTATAATAGTCGAGGCCACGCGCCAGACTCGGCTCAAACCTGAAAGACTAAACGTGACCGTCTACAGTTCTATTGCAATTTTTAAAATTTTTGGGATCTTTGGGATCGATCCGTATCAACGTGACAAATTACTCATGATTGTTTTGTCAACAGCACAAAGCATTGTCAATTAATTTCAATATGATCACGAGGGAAAACAGTGTTTCAGAGGACAGATTCAATGTATACAAGATACAAAAGCTGATTACTTTCAATGCAGACCGATTATTGCAAAACAAAGCTAAAACAAGGAAAATCAGAAGCAGCATTAGAATATAAACATTCATAATTTCCAGTTGGTCACTTCAATATCAATTCCAAATACTGACAAAACCCAACCGCAAGCACCCACCTGATCCTTTTACCCAGTCCCAAACTGGCACAATACTTCAACAACAACTTCAGTTCATCCAGCGCTTTTCTCGCGTGTTTGTCCTTGCCAACGGGGGATTCCAGTAATTTATCGATTGCTTGTTCATTGTCTAAGTCGGGATTGTGTTCTGAATCGAGAAGTTTTATCAAACTGTTTCATGCATGCCAAGAAAATAATCGAATGAGACGGGATCAAAAAATGTTATGTGAAATACTACTTTTATGTATTTTTGTCAGATATGTCGAAACCAGATGAGCCAGTCCAACCTCTGACAAGCAGGATAGGTTCGAGCTTCTCCGCATTGGCCAGCGGAATGTTTCGTTCATTCACAATTTCGTCTCTGACCGTGTCCCACGTTTGTTTGTCCAACTTATCAATGGACGAACAGACTATTTTGAATTTGGACTTTTTGATGCCGCACGATGTGAACATGCCATCCAGTAAACTGCGGTGATTGACCTGAGAAGGCATGATGTGGTGCAGCAATGTAGAATCTGCCCGGCATAACTTTTTGTTATCATGCCCATTCGCACAAGAATTGTTCACAAAATCTTCCTATCATAATAAGTTTCTTGCTTCAGGACCGTACAAGTGGGTACGGCCCATAGATAATGTCCAGATGTAAGCCCGAAAATTGACTTTTGAAACATTCGGGCAACAGACGCGTACGGAGCTTGCCAGCCAGGCAGCACTGCGCGTTTCAGATCCACGCATGGGTCGTTAGCGTTTGGCTTGGTCTAGATATTAACCATGGGGTGTACCTTAACTGCACGGTCCTGAATAAAAAAGTTGACTACACCAGTATAAAATGTCTTCTTCAAGTTCAGTGTACTTGTTCGTTGCCGTTGCATCGCATCAGAACTCAGAAGTCAAGTTGACAAGCGCCAAACAAACAGAAACAAACAAAAAAGCGAGCTAAAAATTACAAAAAAAGGTATCCTACCTTGATGACATAATCACCCAACTGCAGCGCAGCCAGGATTTCGTCAACGATTTTCAAGCACTCCACTTCGGGTAGCATAGCGTCATACGAACCGGCAATGTCAAAATCCTGCAAACCTCTCATAAACACATGGCAGGACAGGACATGCACACCACGGTCGGTTATCAATGGGCATGATAACAAGTGCTTGACCTGCACATTACATTCTCGATTTTAGAAGAGCTTCGTTTCAAAGAGACTTAACATTCTACAATTAAAACAAAAATCAAATAAAAATAACCACTCACACACTGCAAGAATTCCCTATATCTGCCACGCGTCATCTTTGGATTGTCCCTTCGGTAGACCTTTGCGATGTGATAGCGTTTGGTGGTGGTGATACGGTTCATGGCCAGGTAACGAGCGAATGGCACCTAGAAAAACGTTTGACGCCAATAAGGATAGATTTTGATGTATTTTCTTTTTCGAACGGGAAAAGATTACTAAGCCCGTAGCAAAATTAACCGTGCTTAGAGCTTCAAGCTGCTTCGGCGTTTTCAAGCTGCTTGTATATCTGTCTGCTCCTACCCAGCCCCCAACACCCGAGACCGAATGTTGAAGCCTGAGCCTACAGGCACACACTCACCGTCAGATCGTATCGCATCGATAATTTCTCGCCACCCTGATCGTCAAGGTCATACACCAGTTTGCCACCCTCTTCACCGTATTTGCCGAGCAGAATGTCCTGTAATGCTTGGAATCTATTTTCAAAACTCCGAGCGAAACATCAACTGGTCTGCTTCCTCACGCAGCCGACTCTCGTTTATCGAGCCTGTCAAGCAGATCTTTGGTAAAAACAGGTTATTGATTATGCACATTCCGATTTTTGAATAAAGAAAGAAGACTCAATAATTCAACACCAACTCTCATTTCGAACACGGGCGTATCGATAGTGGTTGCCCCGTGACGCTTGAAACATTCAACCACCGTATTCAACACCTTCAAATAAAACATTGTAAGGTTAAATAAACATCTCAGTAATCTATCCCATTTCTTGAAACGTCATCCAACCTGTTCGCGAATGGCCATCTGCCTCGGTCCATAGTCCCTAGTTCCTTTCGGGCATTTGAGCGTGAACTTTGCTTCCGTGTCGGTTGCTGCTCCTTTTTCATTCAGAGGCTTATTAGTCTGTGATACATCATTGTTCGACAGCTCGACGTTCGACATTTGCTGTTCCACTGCTGGTGCGGACATCTGAAGTTGCCTTTCGATGGATTGGCTGGACAATCGTTACATCAAGCATGATAACAATGGAAATCACGATCCAAATACACGTTATGTGCGTCTTGAAACCACACTACAACTGTGGCGCTGTTGCTCTTTCCCGCACTTTATTGCATCAGCCACTAATGTTCCACAACAGATAAAAATGAGCGCCACATTTTGGTTGCAGTCACCTTTGCCCAGCATTCAATGAACAAATGTGATGAAACAAAAAACGGGAGCAACCAACCGTGACACACCGACTTTGAATCAATTTCAGTAAGCTCCTTCGTAGATTCGAGTTCAGTAGCACAACTTTTAAGAAACGATCGGAGATCAAAGCTGCAGACATGCACACAACACAAGTGTGTACTGTGGGCGAGATTCACTAAATATTAAAAGAAACCTCCGTTTTTTGATTTAAATAGTTAAGATCAGCGAAATAAAAGTAAGGCATAAACCCTGGTCCAGAAAGGCTAACCAGTCTTCACGCAAATGGAAGCCGTCAAAGTCCGAACGCACTGTTTATTGACCACTGCATGAATGAGCACAATATCGAACATATAACCGGAACAATAAAAATAATCAGGATTAATAACGGAGAAAACAAACAAAATTACACTAAAATGTCTGTCTGACGCGTTCTCCATAAAGACACGTTTTCGCTGTTTCATACCCAATCAATTTAAATCGCCAGTCAACAAATCATTCCATAACAATATCTAAATTGATCACCATTCACTCAGAGCATTCACTGGGTACGGCTCGGGCTTGACAAAGTCGGGCAGCGGGCTTTTGGTTGAATCCAGAGTGAACAGCTTGAGTTCCATGCCTAGAACAGAATGGGTTTCGGTGATCCTTGTTTGTTTTATTTGCTCATAAATTTTGAAACGCCAAAAGACGTATAGATCAGATGGGCAGAAGAGCACTCAATATTAAAATGAAAGAACGAAACATTTTGAGTCAACCACTTCTATGATATCGCACAGTAACCAGAGAAGAAACTATCCAAAAAAATTTCTGAACGGCGAAGCACGGCTCGCTGCAGATCACAAACGTTCTATTTATATTTGTTCCAAAACATTTCTGCTAATATCACCCTCACTGAGTTCTAGCAACTTGACTGCAGGGTTTATTTTTTCAAAATGCGCTAGTAGCATAAAGCTAGGAAAGTGAAAAATTTGGTAGCTTTTTTCTGCTGAAATGCCAATTTACTAGCTTTTTTTGGTCCAAATATAAAAATTTAGTAGCTTTTACGCTACTAAATTTGAAAATTTACTAGCTTTTCAAAAAATTTAGTAGCTAAAAAGCTACTAAATTTGGTTAAAAAAAATCCATGCTTGACTGTGATAGTGATATCACCAGAAAAGTTTCGGAAACATATAAATGGAACGTTTGTGATCTGCAGCAAGACGTGCCTAACCATTCAGGAAAATTTTTAGATGGATTCTTATATAGTCATTGTGCGACCAATACAACAAAATAAATTAGACACAAAATAACGTCGTGACAAAACATACGGGAAGATAAATAGAAATACATTAAGCCCAGCAAACCAACCATCTTTGGTGACGAACCCCAAACGGCACACGCCTCCGCTGCTACCGTCTCTGTACATTGCATGGCGCACGGCTGTAAAGGAATTGATCAACATTTTATGGTCGACAGAGCGAGAAAGATCATACTGTCCATTTGTTCGATATTGGCTTATGTGCAATACAGCGATAGCGATCGACTACAATGATGCTGGCATATGGACGTTGCTGCAACGTGTCGCGCAACGGCGAGTAACGCGGCGAGGTGAAATGTAGTCAGGGGCAACGCAACAACATCATCCCACAAAATGCGGAAAGAGCAGATATCCAACTGGCCACGACCCTTTTTTTGTGTGTTCAGGTGCGATTTGGCTGCGTGCAAAAATGAACGAAAAATTTACACATGAAAAATATCAGACAAATGCGAACCAACCATGCAAGACGAATTGTTCGGCCTGTTGCTTGGTCATGTCCGGTCGCCAGTTGCTGTCGAGGAATCCGTGAATGAACGTCGAGCCCGAACCCGCTGCGGTGGCGCGCTGACGAGTGACGAGACCACCGATCGGGATAGAGTACACCTGCCATAATCTTACTGTGATGCCGTCGATGCACGTCATTGCATTTCGTGGGCACAAGCAATGCACATGCTGCGGTGAGTTTGCGCGAAACGCGACGACTTGCGTCGACCACATTAGGATTGGCCGACAATGGGGGCCAGTGGTTTCGTTGGGAAATCAAAAAGTCAGGATACCGGATACCCAAAATAAAAAATCTCGGATACCAGGGGGGTTGCCCCAAAATAAAAAATCTCGGATACCCAGGGGGGTTGTCCGAAAAAAGGTATTTTTTAGAGGAAAATTCAGTAAAATTGCTGTTGGTGGGGTCAGTTTAGGGGTTATGCTTGCGTGAGCAAGCGATTTTTCAGAATTTTGGAGGTAAAAAATGGTCGATTTTTACTGCTTTTGGAAAAGTTTTAGGGTCGGATACCCTTGGACAAAAAGTCAGGAGTCAGGATACCGGATACTAGGGGGGCAACCCCCCTTCCCCCCAACTACACCACTGATGGTGGCTGCTGTTTGCGGTGACAGCACGCCGCGCAGAAGACACAATGCGACACACACACCTGTCCGCCCTTCTCCGCGTCCCATCCAGTGCAGAGAATGCTCGCCGAAAGCGAATCACGATAATCGTAGCAGAATTGGCGGAATATCTGCGATGCGCGGTACACCGTCGGCTCCTTGCGCTCCACTTGCCTGTACGTGGACAGTTGAGGTTAAAATTATTGTTGTCAATTTGGAATTTCAAATGATTCGACTGCCTTTGCAAATTGACAAACAATAGCCAATGTAATGTATCCTGTCTGTCTGAGCGCCAAGAGAAACATTTTGCAGTATATGAACTGTGCGGCAAAGTGATACACGCCATGACCGAATATAGTAACACTGCGACAACACGAACCCGATTTCGGAGGTGGCAGATTAGTGAAACATTCATACGTGGTTGTTGATTTGGGAAATGACACGCGTTGCAGAATGCAACGTGGTGCATGAGGATTTTCTCTTTTTATTCGTTTTGTAAGCGCAACACCTCCGAAACCGGGCTCGTGTTGGCGTAGTTTGCCTTTATGTTGCCCTTCGACCATTCACGACTTGGATGGGCAGGCCAACGAGGTTAACCCCGTGCTTAAACTGTTGACCAGTTAATCATGCCCGTTTTACACAGCGAACAATATTGCTCATTGAATGTCCTCTTGGCCATTGCACACAAATTTTTCGACCTCGGAATGTTTCGAAATCTGCGCATAACCCGCGGCAAGTCTGCTTACTAACTGATGGATGCGTCGATCCTACAACCATTCAAAACCAAAGAAAACCGAAAGAACAAGCTAAAAAAATTTCCAACAATACCGTAATATATCCAATCGATATTTGACAATGTCAGTGATAGCCTTCGTGTCAGCACTCGTACCCGAGCGACACGCATAGATGTGGGGCGTGACACACGTCAGTTTGTTCGACACACGACACGACACGAATGTGCCTGATTGTTGATTATTTCGCAATTTATTGCTCAAATGCGTTTAATACTGTGCGCTTTGGTCGGTGGTACGAGAACCAGAACAAAAGCAACCACGTAAAGGCGATGAATGAGCCATTTAAAAACGGTCACTTTCTTTCTTTGTTAAGTTGTGTTATTTTTTCATGGTGCATGGTTCAGCAGCTGTCCCGCTGATCAACGCTTGATAAGTTGCTGTGAACTAATTCGCACAGCAAGCACAATGAAACATTTCTTCCTATCGTCTCGCATGCGCGACACATCCCTGGGAGCACTTTCTATTTCATACAAATTGTAAGTTCTTACAAAAAAACGCTACAATTTGTACCCAGGTACAAAAGTCACTTCACGCAGTCACAATTGTGAGTGATACAATTGTAAGAAGTTACAATTGTAACTGGGTACAATTGTATCCAGCTACAAAAGAAAATTTTGTAACTCGCATTGTAAGAAAGAGAAAAATTGTAGCTGGGTGCACACCGGTGGGACCGTCCTAACTCGATACAATTTGATTGTTTATCCATTATTTAACCTGGGCCCGATATTTTAAATAATGTTTATCCTCTCTAGAAGCAATTTATTGGAAACTAATTTTATCAAACACGTGTTTTCATGGTTGCCTAAGCGAAAGAAAAGCGTGCCATCGAAACATTTCAGCTCTATTGTATCCAGCTACAAAAATTGTAACTGGATACAAAATTATTGTGGAAAGTGGATTTACAATTGCATGTAACTTTTGGCTACCATTTGTAAGTTTCTATTGTATGAAATAGAAAGCGCTCCCTGGTTGTAAAACTACCGTAAAAACCTAAATACAGCCCCCCCCCCCCGGAATAGAGCCCCCCCCCGTAATACAGCCCCCCCAAAAAGGGATCAGTGAATTAATAGAGCCCCCCCCCCTAAGTAACATCCCCTATACAGTAGTGTATTAACGCTTGATAGTGGTGCACAGGTACATTTATGCACGTTTGTTGTTCGTTCAGAGCACATAATACGCCTCTTATTGACGACTAGACGCGAATAAATGCGACCACAAGCGAAAAAACATCCTCTCAAACCCCTTTTTAGGGGTTTTCGGGGGTATTTCTGGGAACATTTTTTTCAGGTTCGGGTCAGTGAATTAATAGAAGCCCCCCCGGAATAAAGCCCCCCCCCCCCGTAATAGAGCCCCCCCAAAATGGGGTCAGTGAGTTAATAGAGCCCCCCTTCTATTTAGGTTTTTACGGTACATACTGAAATCTCCAATTCATAACAAAGCTAAAGATAGAAGTTGCGACAAAGACAGCCCGCCAACCGGCAGATGTACGACTATCAGCGCCGAGCACCACTCCATCAGTGTATTCGACAGCAACCAGAGTGGTCTAAAATGAGAAACAGATCGATATGCAATGAAGATTTTGAAATGAACTGGTTTAATTAATCTTGTGGCAACACAGCCCAGTCGCAGAGTATAGTCTATCCATCAGCTCATGGCACTTTTTGTCAGCTGAAAAGCTTGACAGGATCCAGTGCTGTTCCGGTTCCGGTTGGCTTATGAAAAAGAAAAGAAAGAGAAATCGGTTTTTTATTTAATTTTTGTGCGCCGTTTTCTCTGACATTGCCTTGCGGAGGAACAATTTTTCACAACGGAAACTGACCTCCCAGACAAAGTGCCATGAGCTGATGGATGGACTATACTTTGCTGGGTGGCTCAACAGACCGCTGCTCGCCCCAAACGCTGTGCAACAATACCCGGGAAATAACGCTTGCGCGATGCAAAACTGAACGCTCAGAAAATGCTCCACAACCCCATCCGCAATATTACGTTTCAAATTCGACCACTTGCACTCGCCAACCGAAATTTACCTGCTTGCCAAAAAAGCCCGGGTCCAGTTTAGAAAAAGGAAACAAAGATAAAAAACTAGCCCCAGTGGATTCCTTCACAGCCGGTGTGTACGCCCAGGCGTCAATTGATTTTCCAAGAAAATTATCTTGATCCTGATCCATTTTATCTGCCGATCAATTAATCGAAATCAGTCGAAAACCTGAAATGCTGCTGAAGCACTGTTGAAATGGGAACACAATATTTCACAAGATAAAGCCATTCACGGCTCTCGCTTCCAAAACGAGCATAACCACTCAAGACAAAAAATTTAAAGAAAACAACAGCAGATTTTATCGCATCCATATACACAAAGACAAAATCAAAACAAGATAATTTGAAACTGAACCCGTTTAACTGAGTAGGCACGTGATCAAAATCGACTAAGCGGCAAAGTTGCCAAAAATAAATAAGTATCATCATCTGAGTTTTGGATGAGAATCAGCAACAACTGCTAGAACACATGAAACAAACGTCATACGAACAACATAAAAAACTGTTATTTCTTTTTCTCTTTCTTCACATTGGTGCGTTGCGCCTGCATTTTGTCCAATTTGTCCTGCAACTTTGTGCTCAACAAATCGCGACGTGCATTGTTCAGCGGCGTGTCTTTACGTTTCTGATCGTTTGCGCCTGTGTGCTCGGCCTGCCAGCGATATAAAACAAAATCAGACTCTGTCATTGGTAGATCACCAAATTCTCCTGTATTACAACACAAATGAGGTGAACCTTGCATACTATCAAAAAAATGAAACCGCACCCTATATTGTTGTTTCGCATACGAGCGCACCGCATCCCCGCACCCGTGCACTTCGGCCATCGCGTGTGTCGTACAGAAACGCCTGCAAATTCGTATTTTGAAGATAGTAAACTGTAAATAGTGAAACTGGAACCGTGAAAATTGTGAAAACTGTAAAAGTAAGAAATATTTCAGACAAACTTGTGGCAGAACTTGCAATCGATACCCAGTGTTCGGATGGATGTATGACACAGCGAATGGCCACATCTTGTTGCCTGAAAATCGGTTGCGATTCATCGGGAATTAAAGTGGTTGACCAAGCCCTTTTCATGAAGCATTAACGATTAAACTATTCAAGTCCGGGGTGTTTTATAAGCGACATCACAAATGCACCAAGGAAGAAATGACGTGACGACTTGCATCCGGGTTTATTTGAACGCCACTGAATACGAACGAAATTACGCAGGGAAATGCTCACCATCCACATTGTGAAACAACCTGCAGCAACCAACTTGCCTTGCGATGCCTTGGTTGAGTTGAACCGATTCCCAAACTTTACGCAATTTCTAAAACACACCTGTTTCGCAGTTTCAGTCAAAAATGCATCAACATCAGTTGTCTGATCCAACAGAGCGGAATCGGATTTGCTTGTGGTAGCGTTGTTTGACTTGGTTTTCTTTTTCTTCTCATTCACTTTTCGGCCCTTGCTTGAAGACGACACGTCAGGGACTAGTGCTGGCCTGTGACTGAACAGCTCGCTTTCTTCTTCAGCCACTTTTGTAGGACTCAAATCGCGTTGCTCAGTTGATTGGTTTGGGATTGAATTATCTGGTTTCCGATGATGTACCTAAAACAAAGCAGGATAAAATGTTTCGTGCAGTTCAGATAACAGACACTAGCATTGAAGAAGAGTAGTCGCCGGATTGCTGGAAGAATATCAGCACAAAAAACAAGAACATTCATCTTTAGTTAAAAAAGATGGGAGCTGGCTAGTCGGGAAAGTTTGATACTTTTGTGAGCAAGCTGCACGCTCAGACATTAAGGTCCAAAACTCAATTTTCAAAAAATTTTCAATTTTCAATTCAAATTCAAATTTTCAGCTACCTTCCTTCCAACGACAATGTATCGCGATGTGTCCTCACCGCGACTGAGGTGTGCCAAACCCAACGTTTCAGCCAATTCGTGCACTAAACGTCGCTGATTGGCTGACAATGTGGGCGGGAATTCAAATTCGGCCTCTTCCGCGCAATCATTCAGCCAATCAATGAGCTGCGCGGTCGTGTCATCCAGCCAGACTGGCAGCGAGAATTCTTGATGTGATGCAGTCACCGGAAATGAACTGAAAATGCAGCAGTTTGTTGAATTGGTATTCGTTGAATGCTCATTTGCGTATGGGCTATATTAATGCTTCTGATCTAATTGCAGCCTGAAATTCGGTGCGAAGAACTGTCACATGTTGTATAGTCCAGCCACGAACTCATGAGACGACTTATTTTGAAGTTGACTTGAACGGATCCAATAATGTTCCGGTTCCACGTATTTCGGAAATGAAAGAAAGAGAAACGCATGTATTTTTTAAAAACACGCTCTCCACCTCGGTGCGTAAATTCCCTTTTGACTCCCAAAACATTTGTGTGTTGAATGACGTTGCTGTTCGCGTAAGCACGCAACAAATTGAGGTCAGCCAGCTGGAACTTGTCAGCATGTCTCTCGGTCCAATCTCTTTCTTTTGTTTGCGAAAACCCGTGTAACCGGCGCATTTTTGAATCTGGCCAAGCAAGCTTTAAAAAGAGTCGTCTCATGAGCCCGTGGCTGTACTATAATTGTATGATGCTACTTTGACATAAAAATGCTTCGCCATATTGCCAAGTGGCCGAGGGGGTCGGGCGGTTGCCACTCGCCATACTAAAAATCCGAGTGCGATTAGGGGCTGAGTACTTAAACCGGGCAACCGGATATCGCATGCTCTCAGAATCCGGCCTTTCGCAATAAAATGTGACTATATACGATGAGTGATCACAAAAACATCGTTCAAACAAAATGAAATGCGTTTAAATTGTGAGAATTAATTTTTAAAAATTTGTTTTCGGGAACAAACTCGAGCTTGTGCCGACTTACGCTCCCCCTTTTGATCAGGCAACGGCAGAACATATAGTGGGGAATCCAACCAGCTCGTCAACCAACAGCCACGTGTGAAATGTTTCACAAAGGTTTCATCTGTCAGCGAGCTGGTTCTTGTCTCAGTCTCACTGCCTTTCATGATCAAAAGGGTGAGCGTAAGTCGGCACAAGCTCGCGTTTGTTCCTGAAAGCAACTTTTCAAAGATAAATTCTGACAGTTTTAACGTGGTTTATCTCGTTTGATTGTTGTTTTTGTGACCGTTGGACATAAACAGTCTAACTGCGTAGTAAAAAAGCAAGCATGAGATATACGGTTTCCCGCTTTATGTATCTTTCTCGAGCACTTTTATGCATTCAAAAGGCAAAAATCGGTGTTTTTGGACCTCATTTCCGCGCCCGTAATGAGCACTTTAATTCGTCGAAAATACTGAAAAGTTCTAATTTTTGCCCATTTTTGAACAAAATTGTAAACTAAACTGCTCTTCAATACCGTCAGTTCCCTAAAAAGGTGATCATCTTTTCAATCAACGTCTGACCTGCCATTTATCGTTCCTGTGGTGCTGAGCTTTGGCGAAGTGGTCTGACGAACATTTTTTGCGGTCTTGACCTTGTTTGCCCGTTTCATCGATGATTTTTCCGCCGATTTCGGGACCGATTTCATTTGGGGCTTACCACCGCCAATATTATTAAACGCTGAGGTGAGCTCGAGTTCAGAGAGATCGACGTCAAACGGCACATTCGATAATTCATCTGAAGTTTGTGTCATATTAACAAAGCTGTCGGCAAGCAAACTTCTGTGGCCGCACTTGAACATGGCTCGTCGTTAGTATGGTTTGAAAGCAAACAGGCGCGTAACACTCACACGAGCCCTATGGATAGGTCTTTCATTGGTTCGACACGTCATACAAAACGTTTCTGCAAAAGCATAAATTTTACGATGCCTCTGATGACCTCGCTACTCTTAGCACACTGTTGTGAACTGAAACCAAACTAAAATATCAAGAGAAAATGAAACACCTTGAAACTCGACGGCCGATCGACACAGCGCACCGGGTCTGTGCTGCACATAATCAATGAGTGAACGCAGTGTTTTGTCCTTGGACACAGTGTGCGTGTCGCAGATCAGACACAAATGGCGACGAGCTCGGGTCACAGCCACGTTGAGACGGCGCGCGTCAGATAGGAACCCGATCTGACCTGCAATTATGCTTGGGAATTGTAAAATAAAACAGCCTCCAACGTCTACAATCTGTCCCGACTCTGACCCACACCTTTCACATTCGAGCGGACCAACGACAAAACGACCACTTCACGTTCCTGTCCTTGAAATCCATCCACACTTCGCACTGCCAGACCGGGATAGATTGACGACACGTGTTGACGGATGAGATGCACCTGTGGAATAAAATTGTATTATTATTTCTGTAGCTGTTCACGTATATGTATGCGTAAGCTATCGAATAAATGTAAACTACAAAAACATAATCTGCTGACCTGCAAATTGTAGGGCGAGATCACCGCAATGGCGTTTGCCTGAACACCAGCGTCAATCAGCGACTTCACTTGAATGTACACCAGCTTGAGCTCACCTACAACAGGTGTACGTTTTTTTATCGATCAGTTCAACCGTTTCATTAATTTCTGCAAAAAACATGGTTTAAAGTTAAGACCAACCCAAATTCCCCTTGGATTCATCGCGTTCACAGGCTAATTCACTCATTGTGCCCTCATTATCAAAACCGTGGGTGTCGATCAGACATAACGTCGCAATGGATGTGTGATCAGAACCAATTTCGGTTGCGATAATTTCGCTGGAAAAACTCCTTTTGCGAAACAGGAAGTCGACGAATGATAATACATGGCCAACACATCAGATTACTCAGTGTAAGTTGTCTAAAGCTTCCACTTTGTTATCAAGCCCATCAATCGATGATGCGGAAAAACAACATCAGAAAGGAAAACTCACGTCAACTGATGATTCTTCACACTTTCATCAGCGATCAGCTCTCCCTCATAAAATGTATTCGACGACCAGGTCATAATGTCTTCATTCATTCGATATTGCACGGTCAATAGACATCGTATGGATTTCAATTCGTTGGCTTGATCTAATCGATCCATTAATGTAACTGATAGACCTTGTCGAGCCGCGCTGAAAACTTCCCAATTCACTGATTGGTATCTCATGAAACCATGAATGCTGTTTGCTAATTTCCAGACTATTGTGCGCCCGCTCTCAAGCCAGCACAAACTATCAGCCATGAAAATTGTGTGAAAAATAGGGGAGCATAAAATTCCGCGCAGAGATTCAGAACATTTCGCATCCAGGCCAGCAAATCCAACTCAAAAAAAGTTTCGCATGCCAAGTCAGTTGCTAGTTCTACATTGCAGGATAACGATCCAAGAAAAATAAAACAAAAAATTTCTCAAAATATCCAACTGACTCGTCTGACAATACTGTGGGCGGCAATTGACAATGGTCACCGGCAAGCACACAACGTCGACCTTGCAACAACGCTATCCAACACGCCAGCTCTGTGGCCTTGAAAACACAGGCTATTTGAATGATGGAAATTTTATTGTTGTTGATTACTCGAGGCGTTGTTTATTGGTATCATTCCACGCAAGCACGATTATTGATATTGGTTTCTATTACACTGTGTAGCTAGGATGTTTGTGTTGTTGTATTATTTGCCACGTGCACGGAAATCTTTTCTCTTTCTCAGCAAAGTGCAGAAACCAAACCAAATCACCGAACCTGTGCACATTCGTCAATAACGACAAGATCGAATCCGGTCTCAGACAGTAACTTCAATGGATAATCGTCAACACACGCTGATGTCAGGGTAGAGAACACCACTTGAGCCTGTAGCTTTCGGTGATACGTGTTATTTTACTCAGCAAATGATTAAAAGAAACGACAAATTTAAAACAATCATAGTAAGAATTGAAACACAAGCATACTCACAGATTTCAAAACATCAGATATCGCTTTCCGTTCCCGCTCTCGCAGCTCTTGCACCAGCTGTTTCTTACTGTCGCGACCGCGCGTGTTGTCCTGCACGGACGAAAGTGGTGACTCTTAGGGAAAACGTGCAAACGGACTCACAAGTTTGAGAGAGCACAACACAAGGAAAATCACTTCAATCTGACCAATTGTCAAAACACTCGGGACAAGGTGAAGCGAAACGACGCGACACCCCAGCCGGTGGTGTCGCCAATCAAATCATAAACTGAACAAAAGCAGACCAACCAATTCTTTTCTAATATCCTCAATCAGTGCTGCCTGTTCATGTGTGTCCAGTTGTGCGTCCAATGTATACGGTCGGATCGAAGGGAAGCTCCTGGCTGGATGTCCGATTCTGACCAGTTTCGGACAGGGAGCTGGCTTGAGCAGACGCTCGATAATGTTATCCACTGCCACATTCGACGGGGCGCAGACCAGGACCTGAGTAACGTAAATATAGCGACAATAAGTCACTCAGTTACGAAAGAGCGCTGCCTACTGCGACCGTTTACTGGGCAACCTTTCATGTGGAAGAAATTGCACATATGCCAATAGTCCAATGTTTTACTAATCGCAAAAACAATCAGCCGTTTCTGTCAATGATCTGATCTCCTGGTGACAGCAATCTGTCATTGTACCACCAGTCAATAAAAATGATTAGACTCCCGGTCCCGACAACAAAAAACACAAACACAACACAGCACACCAAGCCAACCTTCTCTTTCACCACAACAGCCTGTCGTACAATCTCTACCACGGTTGTGGTTTTGCCAGTTCCCGGCGGGCCATGCACCACGCTCACCAAGCGGTCTGGTTGGCTGCAGAATACAACTGCACGCTGTTGGGCCGGGTTGAGGTTGGCGTTGTGGAAATGCAATGGACCAGTTGCTGAAAGAAAGACGACACAATATTGGCTTTTGACCAATTTTTGCCCTGGTTGGAAAAAAATTCCCCATGAAAAGCGTTGTTTGGCGATTTTTGACAACTCTGACCAAAATCACCGGGCCTAAAAATGTGCCTACGTTAGGCAAAAACTGGTGGAGATAGCGTACCCGGAGAGGGAGATATGGAAACGGTGTACCACCGGAGGGGGAGCAGTTTAGAAAACGCTATTGAATACATGAAGTGGTATTTTCATGTGTTTTCTAATACATTTACCAGTTGAACAGCTGGGCATGGGTCGTTCATGAAACAAAGTCGAGACCAGACCAAATCCCGCACGATTTTCGGCCGAGCGCAAGTTTTCAATCGTGCTGAAATGACAAAAGAACATCATCAAAGCGTAACGATAAAATTCGTCGAAATTTCCCAATCTGCAATGATCTAACCGTTTCATTCGTTTGTAAGTGACATTATTCACAGATTGCAACACGACGAATGTTTTGTTGTCCGATTCCCAATCTGTGTATCTAGCATTGCGATCAACAATCACGTAGATCGCGTCCGACCTAACAGCACCGATCAGTCCATCGCTCAGTGATTGACGGTACGAACCCGTGTAGGATATTGTCACAGTGTCACCTGAGTTAAATATCGATGTATGATTTTGACTGACTGTCTAGACTAAGAGCAATTGAATACCGATGTGGTCTTGAATATCTCTCAAATCTGGTTACTGAAAAACAAAATTTTTCTTCTTGAAGAAGAGCAAGGACAAAGGGAAGCTCGGACAATTTACAGAACTTGACAAATCAAAGAGCCATCCAACCTGGACTCAAATTGTGATCGGCCAACTGTGGGAATGGTTCGACGGCTTTTCGAGCGAACTTCAGGGCACGACGACCGCGAAAACTTGACTTTGAGCTGACCAGATGCAATCGACTGAGAGCGACTCCCGAAGCGCACAATTCGGCAAGAGAGTTCGATTCCAACAACAAACTGAAAGAGACCAATTTGCACAGAACAGAGAGATTTTCCGCTTGGCTCGACGGTGAGTGGGTATCGGGCAGTACGTTATTGTGGGGTGGGTCCCCCCCCAATACAGTAGGTATCCCCCCTCGCCTGGTACAGTAGGTATCCCCCCCGATGTTTGGCATGGTACAGTAGGTATCCCCCTCGATGTCTGGCATAGTACAGTAGGTATCCCCCTCAATTTTCACCCCGGTACAATAGGTATCCCCCCCGACGCCCCAAAAGTGCCAATTTTTTACCAAAATGGCCAAAATTAGTGTAAAATCAATGGGTTTTACCTCAAATTACCCAAAATTCGCTACGCGCGCAAATACTACGTTTTCACACGATTCCACACATAATGAAAACATTGAAAATTTTCACCCCAAAACCTAACCCCGCCCAACCCCCCTAGGTACATAACCCCCCAGACCATCGGCTCTGGTACAGTAGGTATCCCCCCCTATCCGAGCGCGGTACAGTAGGTATCCCCCTCCAGATTACCTCCAACACTGGGTCTCCCCACCCCCCCCCCCCCCAGCTACAGCACTGGGGCATAGGGCAGTACGTTATTGTGGGGGGGCTGCCCTCAGACAAACGCGAAAAGCGAAAAGTTTTTCAGCGTAGTCATCATCCACAGCGCACGCCAAACAGCCTCTGAAACATTTTGTTTGAGCATGTTAAGGACTTGCTGTTGTGCTGAACCTTTCGTTTTCGCGTTTGTCTGAGAGCGACCCTGGGGTCGAAAACCCCGTAGGGGGCCTATGGTCCGTCAAAAGGCCAAAAAAGGCCGTTTATGGGTATTTTGGGTAGCCTTGGGGGGTATCTCAAGTAACTCCGAGACCTTCCCCCCTCGGGTATCTTGGGTCCATTGGCCTGCCACCATACTGCCGGGGGGCTCTATTAATCACTGACCCCTTTTTGGAGGCCCTATTAATCACTGACCCTTTTTGGGGGCTCTGGGGCACTGGTAGCTGGGGGGAGTGGGGGAGCCACAGAAATTTTGGGGGGAGATACTGTACCATACTACTTTCGCGAGAATTCAATTTTTGTAAGTTAAAATGTCCATAAATCGCGCGGAGCGCCGATTTTTGGCCATTTTGGACCAAAAAAGGTACTTTTGGGGTGAAATTGTGAAAAATTGGGGGAGATACCGTACCAGAGAGGGGAGATACTGTAACTCAGCGCGGGGCGCTGCATACCGTACCGGCGAGGGGGAGATATACCTTTGGAGGGTCTCCCCCTAGCCCCAGCCACGGCACTGGGTTGACGCTCCATCCTGGTACAGTAGGTAGGTCGCCGCCCACCACTGTTCCGGAGAGGGGCTCTATACCGGGGGCTCTATTTGGGCTTTCACGGCAGAAGCCCGCGGGACCTGTGGTCCCCAAATACGACCATGCACGGGACGGGAAACAAACATCAACCTGTTTTGCTCAACTTCAGCGTCGCGTTCGAGTGTCAGCAATTTGTCCCATAAATCCATGAATTCATCACGTGTTTTCCGAATTTTTGCCATATCATCACCGTTCAAACCAACTACTTTTTCTTTTATTAGTGTTGCTCGTCAAACTAAATGTCATTGCATCATATTTTTCGTTTGTCTGAAAAAGGAAAACTTTCGAATTTTTGGTCTACCGTATTGTCGCGGAAATAGAACCCGGGGGTCTATTTTTTTCACTGGGGTCAATTTGGAAGGGGGTTCAATTTATGGGGGTGTCAATTATTGGGGGTTACATTTTTTTATTTGGCCTTCCGATGAACAAATTATTGTCAATAATGCCCCTAAACTGGCTTGTTTTCGGTATTTTCGAACTTTAACAGCGGCAATTATGCTTGAAAAGCCGTATTCTGCTGCGTACGCAAGCTTGCACAAGGTTTGACACAAAAACACAGACGTACCACACTATAATGTGTGGTACGGGTACGGTGAAGGGTGGGGGCAGTGCTGCGGCTACTTCTGAGGGGGAGATACTGTACCTCGCGACCAAAAAGAGGGGGAGATACCGGGGTACTGTATAGGGTTAGAGGTCGGGGGGTACCCGACACCCGACATCTGGAAGTACCCGACACCCGACATCTCAGAAAAAAAGCCGACACCCGACACCCGACAGTTGCAAAAAAACCCGACACCCGACATCTAGTTTTTGAAAAAAAACCGACACCCGACACCTGTTTTTCGACCAAAAACAGGCAAATGTTTGCTCATTTGCATCACGAGTGCAATTTTTTGGCTCAAGTTACTGAATTCAAGTATTTTCATACGAAATAAACACCAAAATGTCACATTCTGCGTCTTCGGAAACATTTGGTTCGAAGAAAATTTTCTCTCAAAATTCTTCTCTCAGCAATATTGATGTTTTGAACCGTAAGTGTCGGGTGTCGGCTGTCGGGTGTCGGGTCCGAAAAAACCCGACACCCGACATCTGGGGGTACCCGACACCCGACACCTACACTTTTTTGGCACCCGACACCCGACATCTCTCTAACCCTAGTACTGTACCCAGCATATGGGGGGAATCCGAGTTGTGGGGGGGGGGGGGGGGGGGGAAGAAATTTTAGGGGGAGATACTGTACCACACTATCTTCGCGAGAATTTTATTTTTATACGTAAAAATGTACATAAATCGCGCGGAGCGCGCAAATTTTTGTACTTTTAGTCGATTTTGACCGATTTTTGGCCATTTTGGACCAAAAAAGGGTGGTTTTGGGCAGAGTTCGGTAGGAAACAAAACGGGCCGGGCCGCGATTTTGGGCTTTTGGCTCGGGCCGGGCCGGGCCGGAGATTTGGAGGGTCGGGCCGGGCCCGAAGCTTCTGAAGTGACTTATTTTACTGAAAAAAGCAGGGATTTTTTTGTCAAAAATACTAAAATTTCTGACGGATTCGGCAAGTAAGTGATCAGTATTGTCTATCTGACGACTTTTTCATGGAAAACAATCAGTGATGTGGCTACCCAGGCGTGCAATCAACCTACTGTACCACCAGAAAGGCTACAATCAACCTACCTGATGTACCGGCCGAGCTAGGGGGGGAACAAAAATTTTTATGTCTAAATTTTGATGAAAATGTGCTCTAAAACGCCAATTTCGCGCGCAGCGCGCGATTTTTCGCCTATTTGGAGTGAAAAATATCGATTTTATACCATTTTGAGCCAAAAATAGCAACCTACTGTACCAGCCGGGCCGGGGGCGGCTACCTACCTACTGTACCAGGATGGCGCGTCAATCTACCTACCTACTGTACCTAAGGGGGGACCCCACCCCCCAGGCCCCAGCCACACCATTGAAAACAATTTATTTTCAACCAAAAAAATAGATTCAAAAATCGCAAAAATTATGACAAAAATTGGGTTAAAATCTGAGCCAAAAAATCGGGCCGATTGCGACCTCTGCTTAAGAGCACATTCTCATCAATATGTATACATGGATGACCCCCCTAGCTCGGCCGGTCGGTTACAGTAGGTAGGTTGATTGCAGGCAGGCTTTTTTGGTGGTACAGTGGGTTGATGGCAAAGGCCTGGGTATGGGATGGGTAGCTACACCACTGCTTCTTTCTTCAAAACGATGACTGAAAAGATCAAGAACTAGGAAATGTTATTGCGCGAAGCGCAAAAATTTTGAATTTTGGTTCAAAAAATGGTAATTTCGTTCGAATTTAGGCATACCGGGCCCGGCCCGGCCCGGTCGACCAAGTCCAAAATCGCGACTCCGATTTCTGACTCAATAATGACCAGTAACACCCTGACAGAACTCCATTTTAAGGGTACTAGGAAAAAAGTGCCGGAGGCAGCGCCGTATACCTTGGTTGTGGACTGTGGTGACCACACGTTGTCACTCTGTTTCTGATGATATAATGGGTCAAAACAAGCACCCTGTCCTCTATGCAGTATTTCCGTCAGTTTCTGATGATATAATGGATCAAAACAAGCACCCTGGCCTTCATACACTTTTTTACACAGT
>JASAMV010004295.1:0-86018 GCA_030248065.1 Rhynchonema sp. JSB1_4
CAGTGGTGAGCTGCATAGGCTCCACACTACACCCACTGGCTAAACACCTGGTCAGGATACTGCGCCCTCTTGAACAAAGCCTACCACACGTGATCAAGAACAACGCGGAGTTCAAAGCCCGCATAGACAACGTGCAACCATCCCACAACACCAGGATGGTAAGCTTCGATGTCTGCAGCCTGTTCCCAAGCGTCCCCATCCAAGGCGCCCTGACAAGCCTCAAGAAACACCTGGAGGCTGACAGTGACCTTGGTGAAAGAACTGACCTCAGTGTGGAGGCAATCCTCGAGCTGACCGAGTTCTGTGTGACCAACACCTACTTCCAGCACAAGGACAAGTACTACACACAGGTGGATGGGATGGCGATGGGATCCCCACTATCGCCAATCCTCTGCAACCTGTTCATGGCGGACCTGGAGGAAGATGCACTACGATCAGCAGACCCTCCTCCAGACCTATGGCTCCGATACGTGGATGACACCTTCATCCTGTGGAGCGGGTCAGCCGATGAACTGGAAGGGTTCAAAGCCCACCTGAACAGCCAGAACAATGCCATACAGTTCACCATGGAGACAGAGGAAAGTGGACAACTACCCTTCCTGGATGTGATGGTCAAAAGAACACCACGATCCCTGACCACCACCGTATACCGCAAACCAACCCACACTGACAAGTACCTGCATTGGCAGTCGAACCATCCCACAAAGACCAAACTGGGAGTGGTCAAGTGCCTGACCAACAGAGCAAACACCATCTGCTCCACAGGACAAGAACGAGACATGGAAAAGAAGCGACTCCACCGCGCCTTCACCATGAACGGCTACCCCAGTGCACAGGTACAGAGGGCAATGGCACCACAATCAAACCAAAGGCCAAACCCAGAGGCTCCAGTGGCCACAGCAGTGGTACCATACAGTGGTCAATGCACTGAGAAACTCAAGCGCATCTGCCACAAGTACAAGGTCAGACTGGTTGGAAAGAGTGATCAAACACTGAGAAAGTCCCTCAGCAAAGTAGCTCCGATGAGACCACAGGAGCACAAAGCCGAAGTGGTATACAAAGTGCCCATGGAGACATGTGGCAAAGTGTACATCGGAGAGACCGGAAGGCCGCTGAAGAACAGACTGTCCCAACACGAGACAGGTGTGAAGTATGTGCGCACCGAAACCAGTGCTATAGCAGGGCACTGTGTGCAGTGCCCCCGGAACTGCCAACCAAACTTCAAGGAAACAAAGGTGCTGGCAACAGTACCCAACAAGTTCAAGAGGAAGATCAGGGAAGCCTTGGAGATGAAGAAGGAGGGAAGCACAAACTTCGCCACGCCCAGCTACCACCTGAGCGCCCAATGGGGCAACAGATGGCTAAACACCAGGCCACCTAGCTAGATCAGGGACTCCCCTTGATAAATCAGGGTTAAGCACATGTCCCCTTGAAATTTGCAAAAATCAGGCAACAACACGTGTTATAACTGAAAAAGTTATAACACATGAATAATAACACACGTGTTATAACTGAGAAAGTTATAACACATGAACTTGGTAGTCTTAGGTATATATAGCACTTTAAGAACATTATAATTGTCCCCTCGATAGCCGAATGGTTAAAGCGTTAGACTCACAGCCCAACGCCTCAAGTTCGATACCGCACGGAGGACATATCAGCCTGATGACGACAGCAGGATCCGTTGTCGAAACGTCGCAACCGCGCCTCACCAGGCGACTTACCCTAACCCAACAGCCCTCGTCAGGGCTACCCAGAGTGGCTGGCAATAAGACCACAACAAAGCTTTACGAGAAATCCAACCTAACCTAACCTAAAAACCCCCTAAACAGTACTAAACTATGGGAATAATCACTGTCACGGGACTACAAAATCTACGTTTAGAGATGCAGTGTTTGTGCTTTCTGCGATACCATTTGATCAAAAATCTATCATTCTGTGTAGAATTCCATGAGAAAACCGACAATATTTGTCCAACGGGCACATTAGCTAAAAATAATTGAGTCACAAATACGCAATACAGTCCGCACATGCAAGAGTCCGGGGATTGCAATTGTTTGGTATTATAATTGATGGTGGAAATTTTCAGGCAAGCAGCCAGCTTATCCATGGTTCGCGACAACGCTGGAGCATTGAATTTCCGAGCTGCTTCGTTCGGTTGAGTTCCCAGAGAGCACACGAAGGACACAAGTTTTTTATTGACCAAGCTCATTAACCAATGACCCATGGTCTTTGAGTCAAGCTCATTCGGGAGTAAAGTGTTCAAAATAATCACATTAGCAGTCAAATTTAAATTGAAATGATCAAAGCGTAGCTCGGACAACAGATGACATCCACGAAAATAGGGTTTTGAATTACGGAGACAATGGTTCAATTCAGTGGCGTTCATCCCGAAGCACTAAGGTAGTCGACTGCAACATCAAATGCACTATTGAAGAAAATATTGCTGGCAAAGACCATGTAGATCACAAATGTGAGATCTTCAGTCAAACTATTTCGCAATTTCACATTCAGAATGACGTCACCAACTTCAGGCATTGAATTTGCTGCTTCCGCGAATTGGCTGATGTTGAAGCTCTGAAAGCGGTAAAAAATTAGCAAACAAGAATGTAAAGCTGAAAATAAAATACGACTAACGATGATTGTATACTGAGATGCAAAGTCCGACAGGCGAATGCCGCTGGAATAATTGCTGTTGAGATAGCCGGCCGACATCAAAAAGTTCAAAAAGGCCTCTTGAACGCCGGTAGCACTGATTTCGAGTTTCGTGGGTCCGTTCGTGGGTACCTATACGCTTCTGTTTGATTATGTTTGTTTGCGGGGAAAAAGAAAATAGAACAGAAAATTGAGTCCGACCATTCGTCCGTTTACTACCAACGAATAATCGCCGCTGAGTTGACCTGGAGCACGTTTGAGATCAAGTTTATGTTGGACTCTATAACTAAGCTTTGATGTCAAATATGCTCGCCTGATTCAATAGCGAAGGGATTCAGATGATAATTGCCAATTTGAGCATGGCTTTTCACGGCCATCAAATAGACGACGCTGGGGATTCTTCCACCCGTTCCGATGAGATGCTCGGTTATGTTTTGGGTTCCGGTCAGACAAGTGAATGAACGCAACTCCGTCCGACGAATTGGTATCCGGATTGGTTGACGTTGCAATTGATTCATGATTCCCAAATAAATATGCTCGTTTGCAACGACTCGTCGACCAATAATTTTGATTGATTCTGCATAGATACACGTTAAAATTTAAAACGTGAGTTTCAAAATTGTGTCAAAATGACAATAAGACGCACCAATTCGGACAACAGCACTTGGCGCTTGGGCTGGCAGAGTTGGTTTCTTCACCAACAAACGAAATGAGTCGTTGTTTGTTTGGAGAGTGATTGTCAACTGGCAGTTCGGAGGTATGTACCCAGGCTGCAAGGATTTCGTTTGCGTTATAATATGAGCGAAGAGAACAAGGCAACTTACCTGTTGAAACAGGTCCGCATTCAATGGGTGAATGAAATGCATTTTTGCGGAACCGGCTGGAAGTGTCTTGCGAGAAGCCAGCCCACTGTTTTTGGTCGAATTCCATTCGTTCATTTGACCGCTTTCGTCTTTGAAAATGCCCAACAACCCGTCAAGCGTTTGTCTGACAGCGTCCGGCAGCAGAAACACGGATTCAATGTAACTCTTGTAGCTGTACAGTCCAGTTCGCGTCGACAGGACAGTTTGATTCAATTGAACCTGTGTATTTGATTAGGATCAAAGTTAAGAAGAACACAAAATCCACCATCCACACACATACACACACACACACCTCAACGTCAGACCAAAGAGAGGCGGTAATCAACGGCGACAACGCTATTTCTTCATTGCCTATGTAATCTCCTTCATTGTTCTCTTTGACAACACGAAACGTAACATCCAACAGAACGAGAGGACTGGTGAATTCTACCTGAAGAGCAAGAAATGTATGCTATTTTTTCTGAGGCGTAAAATCGAGAAAATTATCTAACCGGACTTGCGGGAATTGAAAATCTGATCGGAGTAGAACTGCTCCAATATGACGACGGAGAGTATTCGCAAATTGCTCGCAACACTGAGTTGAACCGGCGCTTGTCCAAAGAGATCAAATGCGGTCAAAGACACAACTTTTTGAGGGACCACTGTTACTTTTCTGGACGACATTGCAGCTACAGGACAGTGCTTATTTTACTTCGACAACGACGGCGACGGCGAGACTTGGTGACTTTCTGTCGTCCTCCTTTCGCTTTCGCTTCCCTTTTAGGTTGTTTTCGACGAGATTTGCTGTTGCGCTTCGCTACAGTTCTGCTGGATTTGCGACGATTAGGGGCGCGGCGGCGACGGCGGCGGGTACTTGCTGTAATTTTCGCCACCTTTGACTCTTCGCTCGAAATAAGCGGTGTATCGACAAATGAGACACTGTCCAGAGTGCGTATTGGTTCTGCGGCTCCTCCTTTGACCAAGCCCAAACCGAACTGAGTTAATGGTTCTGACAATGTTGACGAACCTTGACTGTCCACAAATCGGGATACGGCGGCCTGAGGTCGATGAGCAATACTCAACTGTGGGTCGTTATCGACACGGTCCGCCGCGATCACGTTTGGTTGGGCCTGGCCGTAAATATGACGTATGAAACTCATAGGGAGAGGAAATGCGGGAAAAAAAACGAAGTCCAATGTGAAAAAAACGAAGTCCAATGTGGGCGGGCACGCCGGACGATGGCAATTTCAAACTGTACAGTTGGCCTTTGCTCGAACACAAATATAAATCAATTTGGTGCAGTTGTGTTGTCAGTATAGGGACTGGAGAAAATGAGTCATCGCCAACATTGGTTGAATTATTGCGAAATTGTTCTATCTGTCCAGTATTGGTTGAAAAGGAACCCAAAATTGGCAGGTACCGCGATCCCCAAACTGTTGTGCTACTGTTGCTGTTAGATTTTGCTGAATCAAGCAAACAACATCTAATTTGATTTTCATAGATGATAAAGTCGACATGCACACGTTCATTTCTCTTGGACTGTTTTAGTGAATTTCTAATTTCGTTGCCTCATGGATTTTTAGTGGCAGGAAAACTCCCGTTCAAAGTCGAGACAGGCAACAAGCTCAACACACAGACAAGATGTCGCCCAGCTAACACACACAACTTTTTTGTAACTGAAACATTCGAAACGCACACGAGCCAGATGGGCGGCTTGTTGACCGTGTGTTGAGCTTGCTGTCTGCCTCGACTTCGAACGGGAGTTTTCCTGTGTCTGTAAAAACGCGTGAGGCATCGAAATTAGAAACTTGCTATAGCTGTTAAATGAAATATCAGGCTGTTTCCATTTTTCATGCATATACCAGAGTTGTCCATTTAAAGTCTATTGGACCCTAACTGGGGAAAACAGGATTTGAGTCTCAAGGGGCCTCCAACTGCCAACCTGTCCAGATAGTGATAAAAGGGGAAGGGAGCGATTTAACCAGATTTTTGTTGCCGTGTTTTAAGATCTCAAGGAAAAATAAGTCCAATTGGAGTTCCCAGAAGGCTGTAAGCGCAATGATTCTTGTTAAAGCCCTCGAACACCTAAACCCATTGAGGCCTCTACTTTCGAAGTGGGGCTTTAAGTGGAAAACTCCGGTCTGACCACATGCATTCAAGGCTCATGCGACTTTACAAGCAAAAATAAGAAATTAGCATCATAAATCACACACCTGAGGTTGCTTTGTTGTAGTGGTACATGGACGCACAACCAAACTCCACAACGCATTGTGGTCTCTCAGTTGGTATTCGAATTTTTGCCAATATTCGTTGAGGAGCGCACATCCTTTGATCAAAAACGATTTGACCAAGCTAGAAAGAAAGCGGCGTTCTCACTGGGAGGACTTGTGGTTTTTCCACAAGTCATTACGTGGTTTTTTAACAAGTCATTTGTAAAACTGGAGCCACTTAAAGACTTGTAAAATTAAGCAAAAGACTTGTGGTTTATAACACAGCGGCATAGCAGTCCCAAAACCACAATAAACTTGTGGTTTGTATAAATTGCTTGTGATTTCTTCCGTCGCTTACAGGTTACTTGTAAATGTTTCAAATATTTTAATCTCGGTTCGTGCACGTTTTATTCCCCTTTACTCTCCTTTACACAGCAAGATCATCCACAAACACGATATAAATTTGAAATATAGAAGTAAAAAAGCGCGAAATATGAGGAAAAAAGCTTTCAAATGGTACATGTGTACCAAAATACTGGACTAAAAAACAAAGCAATTTTGCTCAAACGGCATGAAAACAAAGCAGAGTTTGGTTTGAATAGAAAATTTTTGTATTTTTATCACTCTAATCACAAACCGATGGCGACCGTTATGTGGTGCACAGCACTGCTGGGTGCGAATCGGTAAGCGTAGCTCTAGTACCGCTGGGTTGATATGGCCGCTGGATAGACTGAAAGAGTGAAATGTCAAGTGAGACTGAAGAGTAATTCAGTTTGAACACCACATGTCAAAAGGCAAACGATGTGTATGATAAGTGAATGCATTGATCGGCGGAGTTGTTTGCTTTACTTTGGCAATGCATTGACAAATTTGATCGTCACGAATACTAACCTAAAAATCGGCGCTGAGAATTCGGTCCAGGCGTTTTCGTGAAAAGGCCGAGCCCGACCTCTTTTATCACTTGATGGACAGCGGAACGAGCGAGCTATTGGGTGTCGTCTGAAAGCGTTCTGTTTTGATTTTTAAACGGATGTGACGCAGAGTAAAGCATAAAAATTTTAGCAACTGAAAACCAACCATCATCGAAGTCCTCAGCTTCGCCGTTGAAATTGAGACTTCCAACTAGATTTCAAATACATACGTAGCCACATTGAACTGCTTTCGGCATAACAAACATCGTACGCAGTAACAAAACACCAAATACAGCAAAGCGTTAACTTGAAAATTATCCAGTTTGGCGATCCTCAGCCAACAAAAATGTTTCATTTCAATTCCCGCTTTTTCTGGCAGAACCACAAGTGATTTGTTGTTTTGTTACAAATAACTTGTGGTTTTTACAAGTGTTTTGTGATTTATTGTCAAAACCACAGGACTTTTACTCAAATACTACAAGTAATTTGTGGTTTCGTCATAGCCACAAATCGACTTGTGGTTTTAAAACCACAAGTCCTTCCCAGTGAGTTTTTGTACAAAATTGACTTGCTGAACTTTCATGTTGTAGTGTTTTTAATCAATAAATTTACAGAATGCCATCAAACTTGAAAATCTGACGCTCATAGCTTTCATCACGTGAATTTTGGGCGCGTTTTCGTTAAAATGGAAAACGACAATAAGATATATGAAAAAAGACCCACATTTTAGGTATGAACTCCGGTATTTCGTTGCATTCCATGCTTCGTTCAAACGTGTCAAAAGTGCAGCCAGGTGGAACCTTGCCTCGAACATGATAGTCTGGCACTGCGAGCGAGCCACCAACAAAAATAATAATCGTCGCAAATGCAAACATTTTGCTTGGAAATCTGAAAATATGAAAAAACAAGCAAAACATAATAATGGCGCAGCAGCAACTGAACTCCAGTCCGTTATGTGGCCACTGCTCAATCTGTTTGCCCGATATGAAAAGTTTCAAGGTTTGTTTTTTGTTCAACATCAAGTTAATTACAACAGAGCTGAGGCAGAGCAAGCCACATGCACTGATCTGTATGTGTATGTTGGTATTGAGTGAGTGAAGTATGTACAGTATATGCAAATTGTGCAGTCACGTGTTTGTTTCGTGTCTCTTTGGACCTATACTTAGCAGACGGCCAGTGCAGTGTCCAGCTCTGATCCCATGTCTGCTTGCAGAAACGCACAAAGAACTTCAAATCTACTACGTTGCAAGCAGATAGATTTCGGCGGCAAATCGAAATCTAGTTTTGCCCCTAAAATAAAATCTTTTTCTTTTTGCAGAAACATCATAACGAATGTCATGGAGGCGAGATGAAGGTGGTGTCTCACAAAATATATGCCGACTTTCATCTATCTTTATGTCAAAGTTGTATTAATAGAATTTTCTTCATTCGCAAAGACAGCAGTTACAAAACCAAGTTCCATAAATTTATACTGACGATTTGTGACACCTGCGTTGCTCGAAATGAATGTTCCATTGCAAAATGAACTTGATAAAATATGGACCAGTATAAAAAATATAAAAAATATGAATAAGTTTTGATGGAGCAGGAGTATACAGTCGGCCAGAAATTTTATTCGAGGAGGCCAGAAAAAAATCCCGGGGCTAAAAATCTCAGATGTACATACATATTTGAGATCAAAGTTATTTATGCAAGATGCGCACCGGACCCCTGCACATTTATCGAAGAGGTACATACATGCTTCTGCACCAGGAAAACTCCTCTCAGCTGATGTTTTCTTCATATCAAAATTTGGAAAGAAGCTGAACTTCAAGGCCATTCTTGTGATTGTCTGCAACTTTTCTGGATACATATAATGACGAAAAGACTCTTTTTCACTGTTGGCTTTCTACTGCTACTTTATTCATTTCATTCCGCAAATCCAACTGCACTGCAACTGAACAAGCAACGCAAAGTCACGCATTATAAGCATTCACATTCGTTATCAGTACGTGGGTTTTCCAGGCCCGCGCACTCTTGTCAGACACAACATAAACATGCACAAATATCGTCACGACATTCTCCCCCTCAAGAAGCTCAATAAATGAATCTGCCTCAAAATTCTATCTCAAATGAATCATCACTACGTTCAAATGAATCTCGCTGAAATAATGAATCGATCACAATTCCAGTCCAATCAGCTTAGTGTCACCTTGAGTGACCATCAGGCATGAATCCATCTATGGCCCTCCGAACTGTCCTCGGTCCGGCCTTGTCCGCAACGTCAGACAGCCTGTCGGTGACTGCATACGCGTTTGGGGAGTCTCGTCTGGTCGCTTCGCCCTCGTTCGTCGTTTGTTGCTGTTCGTTGCAGTTCGTAGCCATCGACTTCGACTATTGTTGACCGTGTGGAGTGATTGGTTGGCTATTGGAGTTGATGTTCGACTTGTTGGTGTTGAAGGGTTGTACTGGAGGTGCGACCACCCTCCAGGAGCTGCATGCAGTGGACGACTATGCTCCTCCTCCCCCTTGAGAAGTGAGCGACCTTGCCACAACACGAATTGAATGTCGCACGACGACGTTGAATTTCATCACTGAATTTCGGACTTGAACATTCGCTTACTTTGCGCACAAATGGCCACAAATTTTCAGTGCACGTCACAAAATGTGCACATAATCACCTCGTTCAAAATTTTGTGCCAGCTCACACAGCAAGTGGCTGCACGACCAGGGGACACGACATTGGACTTCTCGCACTCGGATTCGACTCGACGCGACAGGGTTATGCCAGAATATACTGACGAAAAGACTCTTTTTCACTGTTGGCTTTCTACTGCTACTTTATTCATTTCATTCCGCAAATCCAACTGCACAGCAACTGAACAAGCAACGCAAAGTCACGCATTATAAGCATTCACATTCGTTATCAGTACGTGGGTTTTCCAGGCCCGCGCACTCTTGTCAGACACAACATAAACATGCACAAATATCGTCACGACAATACACAATTGTGCAGCCGTTGAGGAAAGTCGCTGCGTTAGCAGTTCAACGTCAGTTCGCTAAATCACTAGACCTGTTCCAAGAACAGTACCCTGATTTTAATGTCAAAAAAGTGGTAACCGACCGAGGTTCGTGATGGTTTCCTATGTTCTGAGTGGATCTTTTTTTGATTTTTAACATGTTCGTCAAGCTGATTACAGGAGGTGAAAACCGAGGAATCATAAACGAATGCGAGCTGAGAGATATAACGCACTTCTATTCGAACACAATGAGTGAAAATAAGGTAACACTGTGTTATGACACTGCATTGTTCTTGATGTACAGTACCTGAGCGTTTAGTGCAGTGACCAACAGCAAAAGATTTGGGGAGTGAAACATCATAAAAAATTCCAGGCAGCCAGAGCAGAGATGCAAATTAGATCGCTGCGGACAACAATGGCGAGAATTTTGAAGGAACGACCAAAAATTCTGCCTATCACTGCAGCTCGAAAAGCAGCCGAAATTCATAACATGACCAAATCTCGCATCACCCATTTTGCACCCAACGAAATCACAACCAAAAATGTTGGTGAAGCCCTGATGAATAAAAGAAGGACACGCTTCAATGAACAATCAACATATGGAGGTTTCAAAGAACCAAAGTTCAAAGAAAATCAAGAAGTATTCTTGAGAACGAATAGAAAAAATAAAAACTTCCAAAAGTCCAGTGACCCGACTTTCTACGGAACAGAAATATATTATTCATAAAGTCCAACCTACAGCTCCAGTCTGTTCCTACTTGCTTCGCTCTGCTGCCGGTGGCCGCCCTATGACGTATTCTGTACCTGAAGATTGGTTACGCGCTGGATAAAAGTGAAACGTTTAAAAAATGTGCGAGCCTTATCAAGGATTTTACGTTTATCTGACAACTGAAGAGTTGGAGCAACCCAGTGGAAAGGAATACGCTCATTTCAGGTGTGACTTTGCGAATGCGAAAAGGGGGACTATCTGAAGTTTTCAGGCACCCAGTACGAATGTGCGTTGGTTCAAGCCGTGCTCCCCAGTTGCATCAGCAACACGACAGACTGCTCCATTACTGTGGAATGTCAAGATCGAAAACAAACTTTTGCATTGGATGAAAGCGAATATGTACTGAATGAAAGCGCCAAATTAAGCGCCAAATTCATGGCAATTTTTGACAGCGATGCTTTCCTAGCTATTATTCAAAGCCCAAAGGCCATACTTGACTTGAGCTACAACGCGAAAACACGACGGTTTTCCTTGAATGTGACATCACCAGCCCAGAAGTCTTTCGATCTTCTTTTCACAGAACCACTAATGGGCAAATTGGGATTTGATCTGAATACTGATTTGCACATTCCTGATGGCATACGCTATAAACTAACTGCACAAACATCACCAAACATACATTTATTCAATGAAATGTTCTTCGTGGAGGTAAACTTGATCCAGCAAGTGCGATTCAACTCAAAATATCGACCAACTATGGCAATGTTCGCAGTAAATTATGACATTCGTGGGTCAAGTTCCAAAGTTTACATTGATTTCATCGGAAGTCGTATGAAAAGCAACTACGAGCCAAAACATTTGGCATATCACCCTGTGAATACTTTGGGCGGAGTTCCAAATTTCGAAATTCGTATAACCAATGAGCGTGGGTCGTTGGTCCGATTCTGTTCGACAAGTCTCGGAGCGCTTTCCTTCAAACTTCATTTCAAAAAATTATTCTGTTTCGCGTGACCAATGTCACAACATGAATTCCCCAGCGTCTGGCGACCAAGGCTTTGCTAGTGCGCTTTCTTCAAACAACGTTTCTTCATCAGAAGTTCCGTCTTGGATTTTTAAAAAAGGAGCACCCGAAAATTCCAACGAAAACAACGTATCGGCCAAAAACGATTCCAAGGCTGAAGTAATACAGAAACTCATGAGAAAACCAAAACGACGGTCTGCAAAACGAACCACTGCCGAGCGATCAAATATCAGAAAAACAACTCGCCGGGTGACGAAACGCAAACAGATTCCACGTCGCCGTCAACCACGTCGCATAGCCAAAACAAGCCAAACGACGCTAAAATGGCTGCGAACCCACAGACATTGGATTTATTTCGTGAGACCCCCACGCTAAAATCGATAATAAGCCGAGAGTTGTGTGTCATCAAGCCAACTATTATGCAGGTATGTAGGATTCTGTGTGTTTTCGGTTAGTGCTATCGATATTATCAGATCAAGTAGCGATCTACAGTGCTAACTCCAAGTCTGGGTAAACTCTGCACGTACGGCTGCGGCAAATGCGGTGGATTCGAGCTCAGTCCAAATGCGTCACAGGCGTGCATGCGTACGCACCCGTGCTGCACACTTACGTCCGGAACTCACCCAGACTTGTGCCTGACTTCTGTATTAGCTATGTATGTGAAGTCCTGTGATCACTTCAATTTTAGCCGAATTCGGGCGTTGTCAACTTCCAGTTTACAAGTGGTGCAACTTCATTTTTACTCAATCACTTTGCGCTCAAGGTGACTGCTAAAATTGTCAATGGTAAAACTTTAGGAAATTTTTTATTTGTTTCGCGACAAAAATGAACTTTATATTTACATTTTCAGGTCCCAATCACAAGGACCTGGAAGTTTCAGACAATGTGGCCGTTGTTTCTGATATCGCCAATTGCTGGTACAATGAACATGTCCTGAAGGTTGTTTTATTACTTTGTTCTGTCAAAATGTTGTAAACTAACAAAAAATGATCCTTTCACATCAGATCCAAGACTGCATAATTGAAACAACGAATAATCTCGCGGTCTTCAAAAATCAATTGCTCGTTGACTACACAAATACAGACATTGCAAAAAATGGGTTCCTTGGCAGGTCGGTTGCTTTTGCCTATTTTCAAGTTTTATTCCAGAGCCGTGGATCCCTAACCTAGGATTTTCATGTTTCAGGCTATGTGGCCATTATGCCGATTCTGTCGGTAAATACGATTCGGTTACCAGTGACAATGTCGGTTACACCAAACGAAAGGAGCAAAAGAAAATTATATGAAAATAGCTACAAGAAAATGGTTACAAGAAAATTATATGAAATGAGCAAAAGCCAAACAATGATCACTCCACTGAAGTTTGATTTCAGCAGCAGTGACAAATTAATATTCCCCGGCTGTCAAATCCCAAGTTGTTTCATGCTTTTATGCTGACTGGTTACCTTTAGCATCAACAACAATGATCCAAACCACAGATTGCTCTGACCCACGCCCCTGATGCACAAAGGCTTCAGAGTAACTTGGCAACCGCTGATTATCGTTTGATTTTGGAGTCCTGTGAACTTATAACCCATCGATGTTGGTTATCTTCTGAAGCCATCGACACGTGTTTTCTCGATGGAACAATCTTGGTAACTTGAAACAAACAGCATACAGAACTATGCTATGAACTATGGACACTTAACCAAACAAATATTTCAGGTTATCAGCCATTCACGTTTTTGCGAGTGCTCCTAGTCTGAGCCGTGGCAGCGCAACGTGTTACGTGCAACTTGGTACAGCTTCTGAGTGTTATAATATCACAATCATATATTTCATATTTCAAAAAATTTTAAAGTAACACCCAGCGGTGTCCAAGTGCTGTTCTGGTGACGTTTCATCAATCCGACCGTTTTGGAGGCGACTATACAAAAAATGTTCAAAAAATGAGCACATTGAACGTAGCGCATGCAGTGGCAAAGTACGTGCTTGTGTTCTTAGGACTTTTTTCTCCAAAAAAATGGCTGATTTTTAAAATTTTTAGGTATGGCTCGAGGTCGTCTCCGTCAAATGAAGGATTCCAGCCCAAGCTACCGGAAGCTCTCACTAATCCAGACGTAACCATGGAATATTATCAGTTGACCTCGTTCCTGTCTGGAAGCAGCATGGGACGAGAAAGTTACATGAACTATGATCGATTTTTGCACGATCAAATGATCTGGGTTTTCAATTTTTCGGCTCTAGGTTTGAGTAATAGCTATACTGAGGCGACAACCGACGAGAATGAGTCGCTGCAGGTTTCATTCAGATTTAATATTCCGCCTACTGTTGATTGCATTGGACTGATCTACATGATATCTCCAGTCTGCGCTAGTTACACTACCAATAAGATTTTCTCTTTGGACTATGGTGTTGGAATTTTGTGATGTTTTTGTGCTCAAAAAGTTTATGTTGTGAAACCAGTGAAATTCAATGGATTTATTCAAATGCTGATTATTTTGCTATTACCACTGATGAAAAAGTAAAAATTCTCCACGCTTCGCCAAAAAAGAACAATTGAAACAACAACAAAAACAATTGTCAAGCTGCTGCCCGTAAACAGGAGAAGTGCTGTCCACGTGCATAATGATGAACTGGCAGTTATTTTCAGTCAGCCAAAAAATGTTGTTGGTTTAATCCCCACACATCACAAATTAATAATTTGTCGTTTCGGATCCTTGCTGACAATGAGAATATTCGATGTGCGTCACCGTGCTATACGATATCACAGAATATTCTGAGTGTCACGTCAACAGGTATGTAACTGTCACGTTTTCGTCATGAAGTTTTTATGCAAATAACGCAAAATATAAATATTTCGATGGAGTCCTTGTATATGACATACGAAATCAAACAGAAGCATGTGTGTCGCTGCGGAATCAAACACAATGCACGTCACATGCAGCTTGCAACAACTTACTGACCACCTGTTGTCCAGATGTCTTGAAACTGTGGGACTTGAGAAATTTGAATCGCTCACTTATGGAAGTCAACAAACAATATGGAAGCTCGGCCATATCACGACAGGAAAACATTTACGCTCTCGATATAATGGGCAACTTGGATTGCATCAGCAGTCAGGAACAACTGACTGCAAACCGACTCTGGAATAGAGTCAATCCAGGAAATTATCACGTTCCGTGCCGATCTTCGCAAATTCAGTTCCTCGATGAGGACCGGCTTGCGCACACCGCTTCAGCATATGTTGGCTGTCTCTACAATATTCGGACAAAAACTGAAGCATGTTTACACATTGCAGAGACAAATGTGTTTCATACGAATCATGTCCCAAGACCAAACATGATTGGATGTGCTAATGGAGTAGTCATTCTGTCGTCACAGCTCCGATTTAGACTGTATAATGCAGAAAATATTCCACCGGGCCTGTTAATGGAAAACGATAACTATGAAGACAAAATTAGTTACACCAGAAATAATGAACCTATTGACACGTACTTTTGAATGCAGCAGTTCCACTTTTGTAGGGGTCCCACAACGTATGTACTTGTGCAATCCGGTGTTGTAGACAGAACGGAACCAGTCGGCTCTGAAACTTTTTCAAACTTTTATGTGTTTTGTCTGCAAATGTCACCACTTCACTCAGTCAGTGATAAAAATGCACCCACATGTAGAAATTGTTGTTGTGAAGGTTTCTGATGCAGAACGGTGCGCAAAGCAGCGAAAAGTCGCGCTCTCTCAGTAGCCCGAAGCAGAAGTAGAGCACATACGCGCCACACAAATTTGTGTTGGCTGCTTGTAGTCTGTGCGGGATCAGAGCAACCGCTAAGTTTTGAAGTATTGCGTACGTAATGACCTGCCAAGGCAGTTGTTCTAGTGGATCGCGGCAGCTGTCAATGAAATACAGCACATTATTCTGCTGTAGCAGCAAGATGTAGTGATGTTCACCATTTGGCATTTTAATCATACTTATTTGAGCTTTATTATGAGACAGTTGGTCCAATTGTGAGAAATCACCATAAACACCCGTGATCTTTCCAGGTGGCGCGATCAAATTTGCCAGCGTCATAATTGTTTGTGTGTCCATGGCTGCAGCATGCGATGAAGTGCTGAAACATTGTTGTTTACACGAGACAACTTTGGTCTGCGACACAAATATTAAACAACTGCCTGTGAAAGGCATTGACGTGTCACACAGACTGCCTCAGGTGACCAGGGTTGGATTAAAATAATTTTTATTCGCGAATGTCAGGACATGGGTGTGAACTGCAATGTTACGTTGAAGCGCAATGCACTCGAGAGCGCCCTGTCAAACTTGAAAACAATAAAGTGGAGCGACATATGCGACCGCGAATGCTATTGGGGCGACGATTGGCCAAGCAAAGTCAAGCGACCGCTTTGCGCGAGTTCGTTGCTAACATTTCATTTGACTTTCTCTTATAGTTTTAAAAGTAGTTTTCATCCGTTTTTTAATTTATTTCTATGACCAGCGACTAATAATAAAACGCTTTCCATGCTGAGCATCACCGCGATCATCTGTGCTAGCGTGCTGTTGTTTGGACTGGTGCTTGCTGCGATAGTCGTGCTGCGCAGACGACAGAAGCTTTGCTTCGCACCAAATTACGCAAATCTGTGAGAATAAAATTTCGACTTTATTTTCAACGTTTTTTTCCTTGAAATCAAAATTCAATATTTGCAGATCGCACGAATGAGAACTGTGGCAGATTATCTACCGACTGCGCCATTTTCCTTAATCTCGGTTGGCCCTCCTGGTTCATATAAAACTTCAACGTTTCTGAATTTGATTAAAAACTTTGACAAATGTGTTATTGGTCCACCGCTCAAGAAAGTGTTTCTTTTTTACGATACATACGATAATAATTTATACACTGAACTCGAACAATATTGCAAAACGTCAAGCATTGAACTTAATCTGTATCAGTCCGTGCCCGCTGAAATCTTGCACAAATCTGATGAATTTTTCTCAAATTATGACCCAGATTCTACTGTGGTGTTTTGCTTTGATGATTTACAGCACATGTGGTCAACAAAGATTATTCACGCTTGCTCTATCGCTTAACCACTGTGGTTGGGCGCCATGGTTCTATTTGTACATATACTATTTTATATTCTATGCACATGTACGAACAAAGATTATTGCCTGCTACACGCAAAAACACACGTTATTTATTCTTGCACAAAAATGTACCTGTTCATGCGCTTACTTCTCTGGAACGCGAACTGTTTGGTTCAACAAAGAACAGGCTGACCTCTATAGCGAATTATGTTTTTCGGGCCCTGCATAAAAATTATTTTTGGATTGACACACGTACGTCGAGTGACTATCAGGTGCGCTGTTGTTTATTCCCCAGTGAATTGCCACATCGTGTGTTTCAGATCGAATAAATAATCATGAACAAAACATTTACTGAGTACATACTGATTGAACCGAAGGATTATCAGAGAATGTCAGTGGAAATCAACAAACAAAAAGTCCTTCGTACTGACACAAGCACAAACACCGTACAAGAGTCAGAAGCAGAGCCTGAAACTGACGAAAAACGTGGAATAAGAGGACCGGAAAACGATCAGTTTGCCAACCTCGTGCTTAAATCATAACCAAACAACCAACGCCGTGCGGCTGCTTTGATTCTGTTTTTCATTATTAAGCAACCAGATTTTTAATGGAAGCGCGACACTGGTGAATGTGTATCGTCGTGTATACGCTCTGCTCCGTACCCTGCAAAACACGAGAGGGCGCTCGCGTCGCCACCGCCGACCAATCAGCGCGCGCGCGTCACGTGACGCCGCCGCCCGGACTCCGCCCACCGCTACCGTAACCCGCCGCCGCTGCCGCTGCCGCCGCCGCCCAGCCGTAATTGCTCTGTTTACGCGCGCGCCGGCTGCTTGTATGACGCACACGCGCCCGACCATAATTGCGCGCACCGTACCTGGGCGTAATTGTTGCGCAGTGACGCACGCGCGACCGCCCTAATTGCCCCGTAAGCAATCCGAGCGTTTGTGACGCCGTTTGCCGCCACTTTCTCGCATTTGGACATGTGTGTAATTAGACCGCCCGCTTTTTTCAAGCAAGATAATATTTTATCGTAATCGTCATAGCTATCACGCTACAGTTGTAAGCTCTTCGTCTTCATTTTCGGATTTCTTTGCCGAGGCACAACGTCGCACCCACTGTTCCACAGATAGCCAGATTGTGCGCATCAGCTGAGCACATGAACCACCGAGCAGCAGTCCGAAGCATATCGTCCACAGTCGACCGTTTCCTCCGTTCGCCTCTTCATTTTCGTTCATCATTCGACATTTGCCTCTCTCAAGAAAAATCAAGGTTGTTGCGGAAAACCGCGTACGCGCAGCCACAATCTGTCCAGCGCTCACCTTGACCACAATTTTTGTATCGTTGATTGTCAAACAGTTGTTAATCACGTTCACTCGTTGTGCCCAGTAGGCGGGCAGCGCTCGCCCCTCGCAACTCAGTAGGCATATTTGGTTGAACGAGAACAACTGCACACCGTGCCAGTAGTTGGACGGTTTTGTTTTGTTTCGCGAATTCGGCACCATCCATTCCACGTCACAGTTGTTGTGAAAATAGATTCGTTTGAACTGACTGTTGTTAGCCACCAGTTGTCGCGGGGGCCATACAGATTGTTCACCCAAACATTCAATCATTTTCAGGTTGCGTGCCGCGCAACAACCCTCGCCTATTGGTTCGCGACATGCTTGTGCCGGAGCGCAGTAAATTGCTGCGACGGACAACAAGAACAAATCTAACAACATAATGCCTCCAAAGAAGAAAAAGAAGCAGGCCGGGAGAACGCAGGTCGCAACTGACGACGACGACGAGCAACCGTGCAGCAGCGCGCAGGCCGACGCGCAATACGCAGCTGTCCTACAGCAGCAAGAAGTGACGTCATTGCCCGACGACGACGACCAACCGCCATGTTCCAGTCGAGAGGCGGATGCGCGCGATGCCGCCGCCCTCCAGTTGCGTATGCTGACCGATGATGATGAGACCGCTCGACCGCAACGACGACGGCGGCGGCGGCGAACGGACGTATACCCCTGCCGATTCTGCAATGTTCGTTTTTTCCCTAATCAATAACGTAATTTATCCCCAATTGCAACCTAGGTTCCTTCTCCCGTTTCAGACCGATTTGCAATTGAGTCGTCGTCGATGGAAACGTCATTTACTTCGTGAACACGGCAGATATTTGTGCTCGTTTTGCGCCAAAACTTTCAACAGCGTCGCGCGATGTGACGCTCATTTATCCGAACATTTGCCCCAGTTGCTTCAAGACTCGCTCTTCACGACCGAAGACGACGATTTCGACCGCGAACTGTGGACGGACGATACCGCCCAGTTATTTGATCGCGAGGCGGTAGAGGACGCCGGTTCATCTGCTGCAACCGAAACGGGCCAAACGAACATTCTTACACGCGGTCGTTACTATTGCAGTTACTGTGATTTTGAGTCGGACAATGTGCCCACGGCAGCCGAGCACGTTACACAACACGTTCGACAGCACGATCGCGATTTCATAGACGACGCTGATGTGGACGACGCACATTTGGGAGACATTTCCGCATTCTATTCGATGGTTGATAGAAAAATGCAGGGCGGAAATCGTCGCCGGGACAGTTCTGTTGGTCGGTTTTTTTTGTTTTCCCAGTGCGCCTTTTATTGCATTCAAAAAAAGCTCGTAGCCCCTTCAGGATGACGCGACAACTGAACAAAGTGAAGGAGAGGAGGAGGAGGAGGCGCCAACCAGTCCAGGAATTGAGGCTGGTAGGTTTCGACAAGATCGACGGCTTGTTCGAGCCTATCTGGCCAACTTTCAGCATGAAATTGGCTCATATCACCACCGCACCAAAAATTACGAAATTCTAAATTTTGGCACCCCCTTCGGTTGCCACTCACGCACATTTCGACGAATATTCAATTCCATAAGACGAATAATAGGCGGTCGGCACGCTGCCGTCTTTATGTCCATAGGTTACTTGCTTCGCCATCCGGACCCGACGCCTCGTTTGCGCTATTTCTTTAGCAGTTCAAACACCATGCTTTTCGATCACGCAATTTTCTGGAACCACGACGCAAACAGAGTGCGGGACATTCTCCGGCAAATTCCCGAGCGAATTCGCCGTTTTGCGAACAACCTGGTCTTCTCACAACCTAGCAGTAATTATCAATGGGTGCGATTGACCAATTTTACTGTTAAAATCTACTACATTTAGATGTCGCCCACGCATTGAGTGCAAGGTTTATGCAAGAATTCAACAACGAACAAACTCGCGAGCAGACATTTTTCGCGGCGTTAAGCGTAGCGCGCGAAAACATTGCCAACGGTCTACAGCCAGGCGCACGACTCATCCCCAACTACAAACGATTGCTTCGTCTGCTGACGGGTATGCTCGCGCCGAACGTCAACCAGTGGTGTTCCGCGCGCCAGTTTCTCTCATCCGGGCTTCCGCCACCGGCGTTTCTGAAAGACATACAACGAGTGCTGAAAGCAAACATTCGAATATGGCAGTTCAATGACTGCAGCTGCGAGAATGAGGTTGATTTGGACGCCAAACCCAGTACCGTCCATCTTTCCGCTTCCAGTTTTGTTCGAATGAAAATTGTTGGTGGCGATCATATAGGTACGCTGACTGAGGCACTGCCGTGTATCGACCTGTTGTTGTTTCGACAACGTTACGCACTGATTCGCAATTTGAACTCCATGCTCCGCGCCTTCCCCTGTTCTCTTTGCGGTCGCGTTTATCATCGCGCCCAAACGTTGACGGCGCATTTGAGAAAATGTAAGCAGACACTCGATTATCATTCGTCGGAGAGCGAGGATGACAGTGACTGGGCCGCTCGCACGAGACAGCACCCTCGCGATCGACGACGTCACTTCAAACGAGCTCGTTACGCCAACTACAAGTTTGTCAGAGAGAAGCTGGAACAAGCCGGAATTGACGTGCCCGCATCATTCAAGGGTCGTTTCAATAGATACACGACCGTTTTCGATTGCGAATCTAATTTATCTGAAATCAGCGAGTATCGTAATGAAATCGAACCTTCCAATACAAATTATATTAACGCTCATCAAATTAGTGCAATTGGCGTATTCACAAATATACCCCGTTTTCAACCTGTCGTCTTCGTGAACTCAACGGGGACAACGAGTTTCGTGAAACGATTCACTCAGTACTTACTAGCATGCGCGGATGAATCCTACAAACTGAACCGGCAGGACAACGCCTACATTTTGCAACAATTCAATCAGTTCATCCATATGAGCATCAACGATTCTGATAATCGCCGACTCGCTCAACTGCAACGCTTATTGAAGCAATTCGAACGACACCTCAGGCAGCATTTGGTTTGGACGTTCAACCGAATGAAGTTTGTGTGTGTTTTTCACAGTTTGGTTCTTGTCCGCGCGCCAATTTGTAGCGAAAGTTCGAGCAACATTTTCAGGTATGACATTGGTTTGCTTCGTTCGGCTTCGTGGATGTGGTGGCTGCATAAATTGGACGGCGGGCTCTCTGTCCTGAAACGAAACAACACCAATCACTATGTAGCCTTGAGCACCCATAGACTCAGTTTACGCGATGTATCAATGTACGTTCCCAACTGCAGCCTACGTGATTTTCTTCGCACTTTTCTTCCACCCGAACACCGTAATTTGTTGGAGAAATCCTACTATCCGCATGGGTATACGCAAAAACCAAGCGATTTGTTCTCCGACGGCTTTCCGCCCTACCGCAGCTTTGAAAATGTTCTGCGCGGTGGTCGTAATTTGCTCGAGGAGGAGTTCGACAGATACAACGAATTGTTACAAGACGGATCCAGCGAGGAACAAGCACTGAGAACTATGAATCTCAGCACTCCTCCCCCATCCGGACCGGCAGTCTACGAACAACTGCAACGCGAGTGGAAGGATCGCGGGTATCGACACATGTTGGATTGGTTGATTCATTATGTCCTGTTGGTTGGTTGGCTTCCATTTCGCGATCATACCCTTGTTGTGAGTTTCGCCGTAAGATCAGTTGAACATCCGCAGGATTGTGTGGGAACGTTGTTTGCCATCGAGAATTTCATTGCCGCATTTACCGACCAGCACGAGTTGGATCCGACAGAGAAAATTAGCATATCAAGCCTGTCGTTTGCCGTATTCATGCGCGAACTAGCCGGCCTGACGGATCCATCCGGCAACTACATGGCCCTTCTCGAACCCAGAGTGCGAACGTTGATCAAGAAAAGTTGCATAGGAGGTATGCCCAATGCTGCACGTTTAAAGTCGTTTGCTTTTGCCTCTGATTGAACTCATTTCAGGTATATCTCATTCGATGCAAAGACTGTGCATCAAAGGATACAGTCGTATCGCGCCGCATTTGTTTGGAGATGAAGCTCGTATCGTTGGATGCATTCGAACCCTGGACGCGAACTCGTGTGTTTGTTCACGCCCTTCTTCAACTTGCTCAAGCTCATCAATTTGCGCCCTACGCAGGCTCTATGCTGGCACCTTGGGAATGATTGAATGCGAGTGTCTGGGGAGTTATGGTGTACGTCGTACTTCCGGACCGGACACAGTCGGATTTGAGCTAACGGAAATTTGTGGCAGGAAAACCGAGGCAAGCAACGCTATTCGTTGATTTGTTCCACCCGCGATTTTGTTGACGCCTACTTGCAGGCTCTTCTCTGGCTGCAGCACATGAAAAGAACACGCTTTGCGGCACCCTGTCCCAATACCGGTCGACCCCAGCATATGCGCACCATTTTGAGTTTGGATGGAGAGTCCGTATTCTACCTTCAAGGTCGGCGGTTCAACTGCGATGGGTGTGTAACAGTGTTTGACGAGCTCGGTTGCAGATCATACGTGGTGCTTGAGTTTCTGGGGTAGGCGATTTCGAATATAGCAAGTGGAGTCGTCAGTTTGAGGAAAGCTTTCCGACTGTTCCAGGTGTTTCTATCATGCGCATGAATGTACGGGACCGGAAAATCGATCGGAGCGACACCCAAAGCTTAAAGACCGAACCTGGGCCGAAATCAAAGAGGACACTATGGCTCGTCTGGAGCTGCTTCGCTCCCATCCATCAATCAGGGAAGTGATCTACGTGTGGGAATGCGAATGGTTGGAAGAGCTCAAATCCATGCAGCACATGCTTGACCACACGCTCAGCGTTCTTCCTGATAACCGCGAAAAACGATTCACAGAGCGTCGTGGAATTGAACTGATAATGGAGAAAAAGCTCCACGGGTTCGTCGAAGTCACACTGGTAACACCGCCCGAATTGCGCGATCATTTCTCCATTTTGCCTCCACTGTTCGTACACGAGGAAATTGGCTACGAAATTCTCACTGAGCAACAGAAGATCTTAGCTGAAAAGTACTGTGTGGACGATCGACCGGTACGATGTGTGACGAATCGATTCAACGCCGAGCGTATCGTAATCACAACAGCCATGCTGCGGTGGTATATTGAGCACGGCATTGTCTGCGAACGACTCTATACTGTCGTTCAATTTGCCGGCGTTGTCGACCGACCGTTTCTTCCCTGGTTGGACAGAATGATCAGCGAACGCACAACAGCCTACCTGAACGGGGATACGGTTCGTGACCAGTTGACGAAACTCCGTCTCGTAAGCGTCTACGGATTTGCATTGGCCTATAAGCGTTCCAAAACCGTCTACTGCAACCAGGCACAACTACGGAGACTGGTGAAACGACGCCAACAGATTCTTGACATTCTTCCCGCGGGCGAAACAACTGGGAACGAGCATAAATTCGTGGAGGTAGTACTGCGCCCGCGAAACACAGACCTCAATCTTCCTATGCAATTTTCAGCCTCAATTCTCGTAAATTCAAAAATGGTGCTGCTTCGATTTGTGTATGATTTCTTGATGAAGTACTTCCCCAGACCCACATTTTCCATCGGGCTAATGGATACGGATTCCGTTTGTGTCATCAGTGAACGGGAGGACTACGCCGAAATGTGTCGACCCGAACTACGAACTGAGTACGAACGCGATGTCAGCAACTGGCTGGTTCCATCGAAAACACATCCCGACTATGCAACATTGATGCGTCAACCACTACTCTTTAAACCGGAGGTTGTGGGTGACGTGTTGATTAGCTGCGGGCCGAAATGTTACGAAATTGCTGCTCGCGGTTCTTTGAAGGCAATGAAGAAAGCGCACCGAGGGGTCCAATCCACCCATATGGCGAACGTCACTATCCAAAATTTTCGCTCGTTTTTTGAGGCTATTTTTGACATACTACCTCAGAATAGTGCCACTAAATGCGGGTTCAGATACAACTCCCTGCTCGATCGAATCGTTACATTCGAGATGCAAGCGCGAGCCTTTGCGCCAATTTGCAGAAAATTTAAATTTTGCGAAAACAACATTCACAGTTTCCCTCTTGAGTACACCAGTGAACAGGGCGAAGGGTGCGGTTGTGATTTGAGGCAACCAATCAATGTTGAAATGTTATGGCAAAGAATCCTATGCACCTTAGGTGTATGTGAACATTTGGAACATAACAATTGATCATGTGCAGGATCATCGCAGACGCTCGTTTTCGCCGAGGCTGACAAATTGGAGCAATTCAGTTTTCACCCACTTAAGGCATTTGGTTTTATTGTTTACGACTGAATACCTGTTTTCTCTATGCCCGACTATTCCCTCATTTTCACACATTTGCGAAAATAAAAACGCGTTCCACCTTCGTTTCTCCGTCCACAGATCTAAATATAGTTGCGCAAAAGAACATCGCAATTATTTCATGGCGCAAGCAATTAGCCCACGCATGCAGGAGCACAAAACAATTCGAACTGAACGGCACTGATGACGTCAATGCACAGCCGCGAGAAATTTACAGTGCTATTATTGTATCACGCGTCCAATTAGCCCACGCACTGCAATTATGCGTCCGTAAACAAAGCAATTATTTCTCGCGCGCCAGTTCTGCAACGGCTGTTTCGTTATTATATTTTCTCGAGTATTACTCGGCTTTCACGCTGAGCAAAATGCAAGAGGTTGTCGACAAGGATTTGGCTAATGTTGAACGACAGGCTAAGAGCGATCCATGGCCGGTGTTGATTGCGTCAAACTGGGATGAGAAAACGTTGGAGGGCCCCGACGGACGAGCGTTGCACGACGTGCTCAAGGAGCTGTCGACAGAAGCGCAACCTCGAATAATTCAAAGCAAGCCGAAAATTTGTCAATGGGGTTAGTGGCGTTGGTTTTTCGGTTGAGTGGCATTCCTCAATGAGCGTAATAAACCTGATTCAGGCACCGTTGGAAAGACCTACGTGTTCAGTGTGAATTCGCAACAACACTTTGGTTTGTAAATTTCTCCGTGTTGATGCATACTGCGATTTTCTCCAATACCACGTTCTCCAAAATTCAGGCGCTAGGCTGTACGTGCGAAACGGCGTGGCTCAACTCGAAATCGCCCGCTACCGACTCACATTGGGCGACGCAGATGGGTGTGAACGCGTTGAGGATACGGAAGGATTCAGTAGAATGCAGGGTTAGACTGTTATGATTTCATTGCCAACTGGGTTTTTTTCACGAAAATCTGTATTGGCAGGTGTACGAATTCCATGGGATTCAGCGAAAGTGCTGTTTGCGCTCGCGCGATCGCTTGAGGCCGATGTAGCCGTCACGACTGAAGTGGTACGTTACAACGATCTAGATGCTTGTGCGTATCAGAACTATCATTACTCTTTCAGGAACGAATGCGTGCGCCATCGCAATTGCCGAAGGCCTGAAGGGTGGATTTGGAGCTAACCACTAGGAATATATAGTAATATTATTTTGTTGCGGATCCGAAATTTTTCACTACTGTTGCACTGAAACTTGTTGTGTGAAATGAACCGGCTCAAAATCGCACACAATTTATCCCAATGATAAAACAGGAACAAATACATTTTTCTTTGTCGTGCCAGCAGCACGCAAATGGGGAGCCCTACGCGTTTGAATCAAAGTTCGTAATCGAGCGCGTTCACGAGGGGATTTAGAAATTTGATTAGGTTCTAGGCTAGAGTGCTTGCTCAATAACTGCACAATTGATTCGTATCCCACAGATTTCGGTGCGTTAGGCGCGTCCGGATTGGTGGGAGCCACCAAACGTTGTAATATTGTCAACAAGTTGCTGCCGCTGACTTTTGTGTTGTTTACTACAATAGACATATCAGAGTTTACTCTAAATCGTTCAGCGGGTAACTTCAAAAGTTCGTTCACTATATTTTCGGCAAAATCGCGATTTCTTCCTCTGAATGCATTATCCAGTGCTGCGACGACGTGTTCGTGACTTGCGCTCGACAATTCCACCGCCGCCGCCGCTTGTTCATCGGGTGATGTAGGTTGTGGTGAAGAAGAATTGGCTATTGCATCCTTTTCTTCAACCTTTGGTTCCTCTGGAAACAATCGGCGAACGACATCCGCCGCCGCCACCGCCTGACTGGGAGTTTTTGCTGTTGCCAGTTGCGGGGAATATGAAGGAGCCGGTTGCTCTTCTGCGATGTGCGGACGTTGACGTGATGAAGGAGTACTGTTGGTCAACCAGCTGAGATCGTCGTCATCGTTGGATTTCAAAAGTTTTCGCTGGGCGTCGATTTCAGTCAGAATTTCGGCCAACTGTTTTCGTTTTTGCGTGGCACTCAACGAATTGTCAATCAGAACTCGGTCGAAATTCTGATCTAACTCGGTCAAAAGTTTGATATTCATGTTGCCCCAGTACTTTTGCGAGCGTTGGAGGTCAGTCATTATACTGGGGTCAACAAGCAAAAATCGTCGAAATAACGAAGTTTTGCTCGACATGATGGGTTGGTTTCATTCAAGTTGATTGGCGTTCAGAGCGTCGACGGCAATTCGACACAATACGCTTATTGCTGGAATATGCCTTGCGAATAGACGCCTTTTGAGTTTCCCGCTTTCGGCGCGGTTGGCAAAACGCAAAAGTAGCGGTTTTCTTCGGCGGAGTTCCTTCAGTTGTTGTTCGCTCAAAACAAAACTACCTCGGTGTATGTTGAAAGAAATGGCGCACAAACATAAAATTAGCGACTTTGGAGCCGCATTGATGAGAACGCGTTTCACTTTGGTTGGTACGGTCTTGTCCTGCAGTAGTCGAAGGTAGCTAATATGATGTTGTAGTTGGGCAATCGTCATCGCTCATTTGATAGACTATTGCTTGTTGATTTGGTAGGACCCCGGTAAGGAGTCGAAAACGAGGGTCGGCGGTTTGCGATAGATTAACCTGAAAGTTGGCCGCTCGCTTTAGCTCATCTCGAATCTTTCATTTTTTTCCGAAGTGTAACCAAAAAAATTACCATTAGATATCCGTATTTGTTGTTGTTGAACTCCACGTTGTCTGCCAGAGCTTGTTGATAGATTTTCAGAAATAAATTTCCTCGTTTCGGATATACCTGACGTCCGAAACAAACAATGGCCGTGTGCGCAGTCGGACTGTTGAACAGAATTACGACGCTGAAACGAAATTTCGCAATAAATCTACCCTGATTAGTCGCGACGATCGCCCACCTACTCGGCTTGTCGCGAACATTGACGAAACACGGGTCCCATGTAGAGATTTTGTGTGATGAAATATGTGCACAAGTACTGGTGATGACTCATGCCGCTGAATAATCCTGACCACAAACTCGCATTTCGATCGAGTTTCCAACCCCAATCATCTGAAAGAGAAAACGATCATAAACGCGGAAATAGAAAAAAAGGGAAACTCGAATCTGTCAGCAAAGAACAAACCAACAACGACAACGGCCGGCGCATTAGAATCCGGGCTTCCAAGCACCTCCGGCGACAGATAGCTTTCGTCGAAATTCTTTGTGGCCTTGAAGCGCACACCGTATTTGGCTTTCAGCTTATCATACCCACTCTGCCAGAAACTGTACGCCAAAAGTACGCGACGCGGCTCAACACCGTAGATATCACGAAATCGCAACAATTTTTCCACAAGAAACGAGGTTTTTCCACTGCTCGTACGACCTGAAATTCACTTGCCCATTATAAGCGCATTATGAGCTTGCAATTCAAAAAAATGAGCACACCGGATAGAATGCAGTTGAAGGGCGGTTTGGGCCACAGTGCCACAGTATGGCAATTGCTGATGTTGTTGTCCATGAAATAAATTTTATTCACAGCGTAATACCGATCTGAACCGACGTTTAGAAATACATAGTGGATGCAACTTTTTAAACCACTTTATCAACATCTGATCGTTGTGACTCGTGTTTGTGGAAAAGACAGACAAAATCTCGTGGAATGAAGCGCCTCGCAAATACGCGTGACTAACAAACAATACGTACAAGCCGCATAGACATGAATCGTTGCTTTGAACCTGTTGCCTATTGAACAAGATGATGTTGTTCCGTTGCGATGCCAATTGTTCTAACGAGATATGGAACAAAGGAGCGTCGTACTTCTTAGCTATTGATTCCGGCGAGTCTCCTAAACTGTCAAACACGACCGTATCAGTAGCGCTCAGTAGCACCACAACCCAATGACCCATTCGATCCCGTTCAGTTGGCTGGACAGTATTCAAAACGAAAACATTTCGACCTATGCTCGGCACTGCCTTAGATGGGCGAAAATGAGAAATGAGATCACAACCGCGAAATTGCGGAATATAGTTTCGAAGACAGTGACGAATTTCTGCAGCATTCATTGTCCAATATAGTCCACGGCCACGTTAAATGCTGAAGAAATGAAAACGGAACTGGCGTGTACCTGAAATGGGAGTGAGACTGCTGGCTTGTTTTATTGGAATTTCGCCAAGCTGACCCTACCATGTACACGACATATGTGAGATCCTTCTGAATGCTGTTGCGGTGGCGGATGTGCAGAGTTAGGCTGCCTGTCTCCGGCAATGATGTTGCGCCTTCAGTAAATTGACTGATATTGAATGCCTGAAATCGTAGTTATATGCTTACCCAGATCTAAAAATAGAGAGTATTTCTGGTTGCTTACGATTAGTGAGTATCCATTCATAAAGTCCCGTAGTTCAATTGTTGAGCTGTAGGCGTTGTTGAGAAAACCGGCACAAATCAGGAAATTTATGTAGGCGTGTTGAACCACGTTATTGGCGGTATCGAATGTTAATGGTTGAAATGATGGCAATTGACGTCCGTTCACCGAAAGGCTGTACGTGCCCGATATTTCCTCTGTAACAGCCAATTACGCAGTTTGCCCTTGCTTTCCGGAGGGTTTTTTTGGGGGGATTTCTCTCACCTGAGCACACTCGATATGGGTTCAGATTAAACGAGCCAATCTGCGCTTCTGAAATAGCGAAAGAACCTCGAAACATTTACTCTTCTCCGCTCTGCTCGTTCACACCACAACTGCGTTCTACCTGAATTCACCACCATCAGATATAGAACGCTGGGAATTCGACCGCCGGATACAAGTGTTTCGCTGATGTTTGATGTGCCGCGCAACTTCGTAAATTGCGCCATAGCGGTACGGCGAATAGGTATTTGTATTGGTTGTTGTTGCAAGCGTCGCATAATCGAAAGATACAGGTTTTCGTTTCCGGTCACTTTGCGAACCTTCAGTGAAATTGATTCTGCAAAAAACAAAACCTCTAGTTTTTCTCTGGGCGTCAAATGCGAGTACGAGAACGTAACAAACCAATTATTAATTTCGGTCGTACAGGAACGGGCGGGTCGACCGCCGGTTGGCCAGCTGCTACCGCAGGAGCTGGGGGATTTGGTTGCATCAGCCTAGAGGAAAGTTGCGTACGATCCGGATGTTATGATGGAATAAGAAACCTTACCGAAAAGCGTCGTCCGAATGATGCAGCAAGATGGAGATAGCCACCGACGGAGGGATGAAGCGGTGCTGTAATGAACGAAGTTCAAGGAGCCAGCCGCTCGCATTGCCTGACATTTCAAAGAGTTAACCTGTTGGAACAGATCTGACCAAAGTGGAAAGACGAGCCGCGCTTTGCTTGACGCGCGAAACATGAGCGATCGCTGCGTCCAACTGCTGTTGGCAGCGCTCATTTCATCCATTTGACCAGCCGGATCTCTGTAGATTGCCATCAACGGATCCATGCTTTTGAGAGTGTTTTCGGGCATCAGATAAACTGAAAGCATTTGGTGAATGTTCGCCAAGCAGTGGTTGTTCGCAAGAAAAATCTGTACGCTCACCTGTTTCGATAAAACTTTTGTATCCATGCAGTGACGTGCGCGACGTAATCAAAGTGTCATTCAATTGTACCTGTTGCGTAAAGATGACTTGTTAAAAACACGTGAAGACTTGTTAGACCCGAAAAACTATAAGGACCGACCTCGACGTCGGAAAACATTGTTTGCGCAAAATTGGGAGCGACCCCAATTTTGTCTGTTGCACTGAAATCGCTCCCGTCACTGGCCTTCACTAATTTCACGGTCATATCCACAAGAATTTTTGGATCGATGAATTCGGTCTGCGGATAAGAAAACAACGTGCTGAAAGTATGGTTTCGTCAGTCATAGACTCGCAAAAAACCAACCGGGGTAGCATCCACGTGAAATCGAATCGGAGTTTTCGCGTCGTAAAATCCAATTGGCGTGTATTCCACATCTCTTTCGCTACTGATCGAAACTTGTATTTTGTCTTTACTAAACAGGTCAAACCCGGGAATGGAGACAACGGACTGTTCGTGACTTGAAAGTTTACTCATATTCACAAAATTGTGGCAATCTTCCGAATTCGTTTACGACACGTTGATTTGGTTTTACGAGATCGCCGGCGTCGTCCCGCTCCTCTAACGGCGCCTTTCGTAGCGCGTTTTCTGCCGCTTCTTCGTTGTTGTTTTTTACGTGCGCGCGTGGGTGCTTTTCGGGTTGGTTTTCGGGTTGGGTTTCGTCGAAGTCGCTTTCGCCGTTTTCGACGCGGCAGTTTGGCTGTCGGTCTTGATGAACGTGCTGCTGCTGGAGCGAGCCCGTTCTCTGCAAAAGGTTCGGCCGCAAATGACACAGTGTCAATGTCGCGAACAGCCGGTTCCAACTCGGAAACGCCACTGCCTTTAACGACACCCAATGAGAAATGTGTGAGCGGTTTTGTAAGCACGCCACTACCCGAGGATTGCACGAAACGGCTGATGACGGATTGTATGCGATTTGTGAAATGATCTTGCGGTTCCGCCGATGTGGTAGATGACGTTGTGGTCCTCGGTTCGGGTCCTTGTAAACGTCGTATGAGACTCATAAGTTCAGTATGCGAGGCATCAGATCAAGAACAATTGTCACGTCACGATCACTGGTAAAGCTCGAGTCAAATGATAATGTCTCCGAACTGGAACTCAACAAATAAAAATCGATATAGTTCAGTTGAGAAGTGGTGAGCAATTTGCCGCTGGATGAATCATCAGAAAAATAAACAATTTTCTCCCGACTATTTCGTAACTTTTCTGAATCAAGGTATAAACTGCACAGTAAGGGACAGTACGTGGAACCAAAAATTGACGATTCTATCAGCCCGGGACATTCGAGACGCAACAAATGAAAGCCGTGGTGTAATTGCGGGGGTTTTTCCAAGGAAACAGGCTGATCCTTATCAAGTTGAAACGTTCGTGACACGGCTCCCAGTTTCGGTGCAAGCAGCGAGCTAATCTGAACGGTAACTGAGGGGCTATCCGAAGATGTAAATACAAATCGACCCAGTTTTTCGTCGTATTCAAACCACACAGAATATTTCTCGCGATCACCAGAGTTTTGATAAATACGAGCAACAGCAAACGGATTGAATTCGGAAACACTGTCTGCAGGACGCAGCGTCAGAGCAGGACTTCCTTGTTTACGTAATATTATCCAGTCGTCGCGAGACAGGTTGACCAACGAAAAACTACAGTAAATTGAGCGTAATTTTACAACGTATTTCACGTGGAACGGTAAAGAAAGCGGTTTTGGTAACAAATAATGAAAACGACCATCTAAATCAAAACGACCGACACAAGTGACAGTAAATCGTTCATCGTCCGGACCTTCCGTCATTTATATGCTCGCTGATATTCCTGCAGTTGATGTTGCGAAATCCAGGTCGTGCCTGGTTTGCCCACAAAACTGACGTGATATTCTTTTTTCGGAGCGGCGTCCGGTCGACGCGAGGGCACCGAACGTGAAGAGATTATTCTTTTAATACGCAAGTGTTTCTCGCTGTTTCTCTCGGCTTTAATTATGGCGAATTCATACAGAGGTGGTTTTATTACGCGTCCGCTGTCGTCGACAACCACGTATCGTGCCGGATACGATGCGGTGTGAATATCGTGGACTCGAAACACCTCAGAACTGGCGCGATTCTCCGAACCCTACAACAACAAAAGTGACGTCAACTTTACGGCGCAAACACGTCGCAACACGTTTCAAAATCGTAATTGCGAACGTGAAACTCCGGTTCTGAGCTTGGTCAAACGCGCCAACCTTCTGGAATCTGTTCCGCGGATCGTGCAGTTTTCGTATCCGAACCCGCGTCCCTGGAGGAAATTTCACACTTTTCTTGTCCATTCCAATCAATGCCTGTGTTTGGGCGACATATTTGCGATATTTGCGGTTGAAAATACGGCCAATATGCAAATGGGCGCGATCGGGAGATACGTAATCAAGACCCGCTGATGGGATGCGATTCAAGGTCTTCGTGATGTCAGCAAGATTGTTGTGAAATCTGTCGGTACCCAAGTACGTGTTGACGCGGGATGCAAAGTTTCTGAGTTTGCCTATTGCTGAAACGGAAACTTAAGACTTGTACGCGCACAGAAATTTACTTCTTTCACACACACTGGAACTTCCGAAACGAACCACGTTCGGCAGCTGCGGCTTTCTGTGCCCCGCTGAGTACCTCGTGTTGAACGCCAAATTGGTTCATTAGCGTTTGAAAAGGACGTCCAATAAATTCTAAACGATTGATTGACACATTCAAACCATTATACGGAATAATTGTCCGATTCCGCCTACCAGAGCCTTTGTCCGTCCTAACTTTCAGCGGAAATACTCCTTTGTTCTGGTCCGCAATCATTGATTTGAATGCCTCAGCTACAACTTTGGGTCGCTTCGAAGACAAGCTGCGCGTGTAGAGGCGTGTGGTGAACCTGTATCAGCAACGCTTCCTTTTCCACGCGGTAAAGGCTAAACAGGAATACAACTGACCTATCGACGCATAATAAATAAGCTCGACGTCGCTCGTTGGCGTTCGTCCAGAAAAACAAATCGCATTCAAACTGAAATAAATGGAACGTGCGGTAATTGTTTGTGAACTGAGGGCGCAAGGAGACTTACTAGTAGGTTTGGTGCTGTGGTGACGATCTTAGCGAGGTCGCGTTTATTGCGTCGTGGCTTGTGATGTTTAACGTAGGTATAGGTTTCGCTCAAAAAGCTACGAATATCCTTTCGCGATATCGCGTAGCTGGCATAATTGGTTATTAAATATTTATACAATCCCTCACTGTTCATGAACGCTGCGTCTCCTCGCTGCCAATCATGGTAGATGTGTTTGAGCAAGGCTCGTTTCGCTTTCGATAACATCAAGAACCTGGCGGGTCAGTTCAGCAACAGATTTCTCTCCTCCAACGTCAACAACGTGAACGGGGCCCGGAAGCAATTCGTTTGCCTTTTGGATGAATAGCAAATCGTGTAGCGCGCCGACTTGAGTCAAATACGCGCGCGACTCTTGTTCATTATTGATAAATTGTTGTTCTTCGATCCGCGAACGGCTCTTCACTCTTGTGTACTGTAAGTCAGGCGAAGAACGAAGATAGATGAAAATCTGAGAACGTTGCTGCTGCTTCGAAATGTTGTTCAATGTGCCGACCGAATTGTCAAATATGAAACGCAATGTGGCCTGCTGATCATCGCTCAACTGATTTTTGAGCAGCTGAGCAAAAATGTAATAAGCCGAATACGGGGAACGTTCGAACACGTTGATTTTGTTGGTGGTTGACGGTGGTGAAATGTTGTTCAAAACGTTGAAAAACTCGCTGCACAAGCATAGTGTTTGAAATGAAAACGAGTACTTTTCCCGATCCCGATAGAACAAATCAAGTAGATTGGTGGATGAAGTTGAATTGAAATTAGGTAGGGATCGCCACGAGGTCAGATCTTCACAGCAAATTTGACATTCGGGTTTTTGCAGTTTAATGCTTTCAATAACCGAGCTCTTGCCGGCAGCCAAAGATCCTTCAACGAAGACGGAAAGCAGACCCATGCTGACTATAATGACCGACAACCACAGACTGATGCGATTGAATGATCCGAATCGAAACTCCGCCCACTTATTTCCATTCTCAACTTGTCGCAACAGCGCGCAGTAGCTGGGAATTATGAGCGGGAAATTTATCGCCTTTGAAGGCTTTGAAAAGTCGGGTAAATCGACACAATTAAAGCAACTTTCCAACGAGCTGCGAAAACTGCGCATCAACCATATTACGCTGGCCTTCCCTACAAGATCGGGAGAAATCGGTCATTTACTGAATCAATATCTCCGCGGTGGCTTGGAGCTCACTTCCGAAGCGGCGCATTTACTTTTTGCAGCGGAAAGATGGCAACTTCAAGATTACATCAAACAAACGCTGGAATCGGGTGTACATGTGCTGTGTGACAGGTAGAAATCTATTTTTTTGCCTTTTGCCTAATATCCAAGCAAAAAAATACAGTGGTACCTACGTTTATGGTTACGAATATTGCGTTGGGTTTTTCTTTTCGACATTCAAATTCCCTGCCAAATCTTGGCCAAAAGTAATCGTTCCGTAATAGATAATTTTGAATTCCTGCCAATTCGTCCGAGGAAAAATTTCAAATTACCGCCACTTTAACCTGCGGAGCTCTTGAACTAAGTGTTCAAGTTCCTGCGCATGTACCGGGCAGAAAATGTAAATTTCAAATTGCCGCCAATTCACCCTGGGGAAAAAAAGATTCAAATTCCCGCCAACATAGCCTGCGAAGTTCTTGCAATTAATATTCAAATTCCCGCCAATGTAGCCTGTGCAGTTTTTGTAATTAATATTCAAATTCCCGCCAATGTAGCCTGTGCTGTTCTTCTAAATTCGCAGCCAACAATTTAAATTCCCGCCAATACATCCTGTACGGTGCTGGTAATGAACTGTTCGGAAGTAAGCCTGCGTCGGTAACCAGCAAACTGCCGCCCCTTCGAAATGTGCGAGCGAGTTCGGGCTCAGAAAGCAATTTTTTGTGTCCGCGCACCCACTAAATTTGAATTCCCGCTCGCCTGCTGCGATGAGTTTGTTTTTGAATTAGCGCGTACCTGATTCAGGACCGCAATCGGGTTGCGTCGCAAACTGTTTGGTTTTATTTTGACCCGCACGTAACGTATTCCACGGGTTCTAATGTTTCGAATTGACGAGCGCGTAACTCAGAGCTACCGTAACCCACGCTGGTCCATGTACGACATTTTTATTAAAAATAGTATACGTAGTAGGACTGTCAGCTTTCTTCAAATTCCACCGAAATGCTAATAGTTTCAATATACGAATAGGAAAGTCAAAATAGAACCGAATGCGCGCTGCCGTATACGTATGTATAAGCGATTGTTTGCGGTCGTAGTAAACAGATTAGCAGCAGCGGTCAAAAATAGGTAAAGATAATTGGGCACGTAGGCGTAACCAGCAGCCGCAGTTCAGGGCAATTAGCCGGTCTACGTCAACACCACAATTGTCGTAAAAGAGTGCGTGGGGATAGGACAATCTGCATTAGCTGAGCGCAGCTTTGCACCGCCGTTCAAATATCAAGTGCATTTAATCGACTTCTTGTACATACATAGGTATAGCGCCAGTGGAATTGCATATGCAGTGGCCAACGGCGTGCATTCGAATTGGGCTGAGTCGGTAGAACGCGGGTTAATTCAGCCTGATTTGACCATTTGGCTCGAAATCAACGCCAAAACATTCCACGAACGAGCAAAGAACGATGGGTCGCCAGTGGAAATTTTCGACTCTGAACGGCATTTGCATGCGGTGACAGCACATTACGAGGCACAACTGGGAACGTATGCTGACACTTGGTTAAGGATTAACGCCAATGATCAGCAGATGACAATTACTGCACTGATCCTCGAAAAGTGTTTGGAGGTGCTCAGTACTGAACTTGACAGAGGTTAAGCATTTGTTGTCAGTGAGCCAATGAAATCAATCACAATGGCCATTTGAGGTTTTGGTTTTATTGGTTTTTTTCGCATTTTTTTGGGTATTTTTTTGGTTTATATGACAAATACAAAAAGCTGTTTTTAACCTCGGCACTTTGGTGAAAAAAAGATGTACATAAGGCAGTGTTCGTTTGGTCATTGCTTACACGATAGAACGGTATTATTATTTAACAATAAAGATATGCATGTGTGGACACGAGAAAAGTGTAAACTGCACAACTGAACGTAAGTTGCGTCATACTACAGCAAAGCACAACAAGTTAAAATCGGTACATGGGAAACCTGTACACTGCTAAGCTCGACGTATCATGTGGTTGTAAAACGGAGTAGATTACTGGTACGCATGAAGTGTATCTTTCAAAAAAACATGCACACATGGAAAAAATCACATAAAAATTATTGAAACACGTACGATAGATAGAACATAGGACGCCGGTTGTCCGCACGTTACCTACAACACAATAGAAGACTAACATGAAATGATAACTGTGCGTGCGCGCACGCCGCAGAACTGTATACTGCATCGTTCAACGCAACTTGCATCATGTGGTAACAAACCGAAAAGTAAAAACGCTTTGTACGAGTACACTGCCAGGCTCGTTGCAAAAACGTTGAGTAGATTACTGGAATGCAACTGCAAACATTGTACACGCAAATTGTATTTTTTAAAACAAACACGGCTATGTACATACGCTGAGCAATAAACTCAGGCAAAGAAAAATTTTTGAAATGTGTAAGATGAAAAAACACCGACTGATATGCGCGGCACTGGTATGCAAATGCAAACAAGTTTTACGCTGGTCAAAGTACGGAAACGAGAAGAAATCCACAGAATCGGAAACAATGGTAGGTATGCACTAACCCGGGGATGGGAACAGCTATTACGCTACTCGAAAGTATAGAAACAACGAAACGCACGCCATAATGCCATTTTGCTCCTCCCCAGTCGCATTCCAGAAAAGTGCATACCACCCACTAATATGATCAAATTGGGACCGTAAAATGGGGATCGCCGGATCGCCATGCAAGATCAGGAGCATAACAGAATGAAGCCAGCTTGAAAGAAGAACGACTCTGATCTTGAAAGGAGACCCGCAATAAATGTTCCAATCTCAAAGTCGCAATTCGTCACCTCAATCGTTCCTGCTTAGGGCTGCTTGCGCGATCTTTCAGCTGTGACCGACGAGCGCGACGGTTTGTCTGCCGACAACGGCTGCCTGACGGGTTGGACGGCGAGAGTAGATGCTGCTTGATTGCGATGTCGCTGCTCGGTCTGGCTCGATACGAGACACAGTGGTTGCCCAGATTTCGGTTGTGGCACGCCGTAAACCTCGTGTCCCGGCAGTTGACGCTGGGATGAATGAGCGATGAGGCCCGATGTCGATGCTGTGGGTGGCTGCATCTGGATCGTGAGCGGATGACGACGCTGGTATGTCGGATTGGGCGCATTGTTGCGCCAATGAGCGGCGCGCTACAAAATCACAAGCACTATTATTTTCGGTACAGAATGCGACAGCTAAAAATATGCATAGTTTCTGTGCAATATAAGATCTAACCAAATCCGCTGCTGGCACGCATCGTTCCTGCGATTGGCGGTGAGCACGGCTTGGCGTCATTGGAAGCGGAGGCACAAACGAGTTTGTCTGTTTTGCCAATTCGGCCGCCAGATGATGAGATCGCGCTACGTCGCACGCGCCGCACACACAGTCCCAGTAGGGTAGCTTAAATCCGATCAGAAAGACGTGTGTCGTTAAACAGTAGGTAACACTAATAAATAAAAACGCCAATAAATTTACAGTAATAAATAAATTCACAGCCTACCTTGGCGGGTGTCGACGGAGTTGAAAGAGAACGTGCGGAGGAAGGTGTGCCGATCACGGGCTGCATTCGACCAAGGCTGCGTTGACCATCAGCCATCGACAGCAAACTACTGGCCGCAACCTGTATGCATATATGTACACGTAGGTATATCAAGTACGTACGCTGAACGAAGATACATAACAAATGGACGTAGCGCATGTCTCACCAGTTTTCTGAATTCAGCGTGATGTTCTTCATTCGTCGGATAAATGCTGGAGGGTGGCAGAATCGGGCGGCGCGTCGCCTGAATACGCGGTTTATGCTTATGAAAGCTAAATGGTGAAGGTCGTGGTATCGATTCCGACTGTCCCGTTGAACCCAAGCTACAACTGACCTGCAACATGCCGTTCTTGTTGGGTGCTGGCATCGGCAATTGCGTTCGTCGAATCCATTCTTGCCCGCCAACGATCATGTTGGGCGGCGCCATCGCCGGATGCGTTCGTCGGGAGCAGTCCCGGCCGATACTGCCCATCATATCGGGTCTCGCTTGGTGGAGGGATTGACCAACCTAAACATGTCAAAACTTAGTTGCTTAGAGGCGGGGAGTTCCTATCCCAACTCCTTTCACTTTTTTCAACTTATGGTTTTAATTTTATGGTACTTGTCTCAACCCGGTGCGCACAAACCTGCATCGGCGGTGTGCAGAGTTGGGGGGTTGGTAGGCGTTGGCCGAGCCATTGCTGCCAACTTTGGATGGCATATTCTTCGGTTGCACGTCGTCGGCGATGACTGAGATCGGGCTCGGCTGCTTGCTGATGGACGGGTTGGCCAATCTGAACAAGATTTGATGTTACCTAGGTCCATGCCAGGAGCGTGCGCACGAGAAAGGGAGAAAACGAATTCCAACCGAAACATCAGTCCAACTGTACGTGACTGGTGTTGGCGGACAGTGCCTATTAATTGCATGCTCCAGTGCTTCGAGATGCGTCGGCAACATGTGTGCATTTGGAACGGTGTCCTGAATAATCGAACTCAACTAAGATCAAACGAAATCGGTTGCATGAAATAATTCTAAAGTTCTATACAAATGCTTGCCTGTTCTTTTGGAGGGTGTGTCTGGCGATTGTCGCTGGTCGCGGACATCGACAAGCGTTGATCGGATGACGCCCGTTGATCAGTCCGAGATCGACCCAATACGTTGGCAAGTACATCTCGAACGATTTGATCAGTTTTTCTATCATCGACCTAAATGTAGTTATTTGCCGATAGAATGCATTCGCGGGATCTTACTTTGAGCAGACCAAACCAATTAAAATGATAAGATCGACTTCGTATTCACAGAAGAACGGGGTGATAATGCCAGGGTGAAACATCGCACCTTGCGGGCAGTTGCTGTTGGCGATGTGCCGCCGGTTGACCCATCAGACTTGTTTGCGGTATCCGGACCGAGAGAGTCGATCTGCGGCTAAAAATATAAAGCGCATAGGCCCCAACAGTGATTACCGTGTGAAACATCAATCAATACTGTTTGAACAGCAAGGAAAAAAGAAACAAATTTTTCTTTTCAAAGTTATCACAAAGTTGCGTTGCGTGTGCGGTTAATTTGATATCTAAAAAGTTAACACACCCTTTCATACGTGCGTGTCGTCAACCAAACATCACAATTTTTGTAACTAAGTGGCGCTGGAGAACTGCTTCCGTAAACTTCACGAGCGAGCAACTCTTCATCCTAGTTTGGACGGCAAAACCCTTCTCATACTTTAGTAGACGAATGGCAGAAGCATCAAACATGATTCATGGCACATACCGTGCTTTCCTTGTCTGAGTCTGAACTTGGCGGAACGCTGCTGAGTCTAGCGCGCTTGCCTGATAGACTGGAACTCGGGCGTTCCTCGACACCGGCGACCTTTCGTTTCCGTCGGCGCAGCTGCAACACAGACGTGCGAAAGCTTATTGCTCAATAAACGAATAGATTCCACGCATAAAAAATCATGCGCACTTAAACAAATTTTTTAAAACTTTATCACATTGCAGTTATCAATCTTGTGTATTGCAAAATTAGCTTCTCAAAGTTGTGCATAGCTAAAAAGGCAAAAATTGGAGTCGAGATTCAAAAAATATAGTGCCGGAGGTTGCCAAATAAGGCCCCAAATAACCTCAGCGAGGGTTTATTCAGAAGATTTTCCAAACAACGCCCGTCTACAGCGATTTTCAGGGATGTTTCATGTGCTTATACATAGTTGGGGTTTACTTGAGACGGTACTTTCAGGAATCAAAAATTTTAAAAGCGCCCTAAATAAACGGGGGGGGCTTTGTTTGGGATTCTCGGATGTTCATACGGCAATAATATTGTGAAACGTTACCACACATAAAGAGGACCCACTTTGAGCACACGCACAGAGCGTGTTGGAACATCCACATCCACATCCTCCTCCTCCGCCGAAGATTTCGGCGATTCGAGCGGTCGCAGGGTCAGGTGGGCGTGTTTTCCCCTGCTGCCGAGGGGACAAGTTGAATCATGAAATTGCGTTTCGCCCAAGTTGCAGTCGAGCCGAACTTGTTCGACGCCAGTGTGACGATTCCAGGATGATTTGCCAAATGCTGCGTACTTGGGATCAAGACGAACTAGGCCTTTGATTGACCAATTTGAAAGATCAAGACGCGATTTTGTAACATCTGATATGACGTGTACAATATCGCTTGAATTTGTTTTCTTCTTTTCTGACATTTTGTTTTACCCAAAACGATTGTTTGCGCGAATATTCTTTTTTTCGCTGAAAATGAGATCAAAAGGTGTTTGTTGCAGTTGGTAATTGCTTGAAAAAAACGAGCTTGAAAGAGCAAAGATTACGGAACGAGAAAATGACTAGAGTGGGCAATAATCGTAATAATGTGCCTTGCAAATTATATTGTTGCCGTTTTTTTCTGCAGCACACTAATCACGCTCCGTTTTTTCGCCAAGGCGTCCTTTTCATAATAAATACGCGTGAACAGGAAGAAATATGTGTATAGTCTAGTAGCACCAAGTCCGACCATTCCCAAAAGCACAATATGATTAATTGCATAAGAACAAATGCAGGTACGTATAGATCTTATCATAACAACTGCTGTCCACGCGCCAAAGCAGCGTTGTCACATACGCATAATAGGTACGATTGCCTGCCCGCGCGGGCGCGTTCGAAACCTGCTGCTGCTGCTGCATACGCGCGTTGAGAGCAGTTGTTTTAGACTTCGTTTGTCTGCACCTGACGGTTCGGTAAGGTTCCCAATTCAATATCACAATCAGTATGACCGTCGCGGGTTCGACGGCAACATCGACATCGCATGAATCCAAACGCAACCAGTATAATTTCTGCCAATTCGAGCATTCGTTCGCCGATGAAGCCAACCTGTGGAGAAAGAAAAAACATTAGGCAACGATTATTATCTTGGGTATAAAAAGAGACAGGAGCTGTACAGGTTGTTAGCAGCAAGCAGACGCGCATAGGACAGCATTACATACCAAGTCGCGGTCGACCCCCAGTCGGTCGCCAAGCCAGCCGTACCAACCCGGTTGCACTGGCTGCACAGGTACCTGCTCCTGGTGCTGTTCTTTTGAACCATTACTGCGAAACGCGCGGTGTTTTTCTATCTGCGCCTCCAGGAGAGCTATTTGTGTAGCAGTAGCATTTCGCGTGGCAGTCAAAAGTTCGACCGCTTCAGACAGTTCCCGTTTTTGCCGTTGTTGCTCAGCAGTTATTGTTGACAAAACATCTTGTTTGAACAAGGTGAATTCACTTTCAAGTCCGCGAAAATGCGCAAGTTGTTGTCGATGAGCTGCGTCATCTGCAGCCCCAAACTGCTCAGCGAAAATTTGAAATCGTTCTTCCAAACTACCTAGACGTTGACTGATTGATTCTAGTCTGTGGTCATATAAACGGCTCACATGCGCACACTTTGAATTGTTGCATTGCTGAAAATACAGTATTTCTGCGGGCATCAAAAACAAGAAAAACGAAGAGTGCATGTTGCTCTGGCTGCCAACTCACAATGCGCATTCCGATGCTCGACGTTGGTGGTGGCGGTGATGGTGGTGCCGGTGCGGGTGCGCTTGCTGGGGGTGACTTTGGTGGCGGCGTCGGACGATCGACGTTGTTCTGCGTATTTGAATGGAAAATTGTATTATGCGCCAGAGAAAAAACGACAGTAAAAATTTTATGTTTGAGAGCAAACCTCGGCGGTCGCTGCAAGCAAGCATTTCAGCTGGATGGCGGCCTTGGGGAAATAGGCTCGAGCCTCGGCGCGCGTGACTTGACAGGAATGGATCGATGCCGACAAAATGCGCACATCGATAGCGAATCCGCTAGAAGGAAGCGCAGAGCATTCAGCCGTGCGTTGAAAAGAATCGCACTGGCACTCGTCAGCCTCACATATCGGTCGCGGTGCACCGCGTATTGAGAGGGGAAACATCAACACAACAAAGCACAGCACAACACCGAGGAACATTTCGGATAAGGAACTGCAAAAAAGAAAATTTATTCATTATGTTTTCTTGTATCAACAGCTTGCGAAAATACGCAAAAGTAATGTGTCAGTCAATCTATAATGTACGCGCACACACACAAATCATTCAAAAATGTTTATCCTGATGATGCAACGCGCGCTATCTCTGACAAAATTCATTTGGAAAACTGCGAGACCGATGCGCGTAACATCAGCAAGACCCCTCGTATGCCTTTTTTTTATCTAAATATTAGCGTGAAAAAATTGCTGTTCATGATAAATGCAAAATCAAGCGTCTGATAGGTAAATATTATGCGCTTTTTATAAAGTTCAATATGATAGCAGACGCGTTTCTTTCCGAGAAAAAAATGCAATACAAATATTCAGAAGCAACATAAAAAAACCCAGCCCACAGCATGTCTTCACGTGTCCGGTTGTGTGTGTGTGTGTGTGTGTGTGTTGGTCATTAGGTGGTTTGCTGCTGGTCTGTGTTGCAGGCAACCGCAGGAAGTGATGCAACATTAATTGAGTGATTGAGTGTGCTGTGCTTCTCAACGTGTGTGTCTGCGTCTAGTTTACTGCTTGTGACTGTGTGCTCTCTACAGCAGGATCATCACTCTCCCCACACAGCATATCCACTTGCTGCACCATGGGCAGCGACGTATTCAACATTGCTCGGTCGCGGCCAAGGTCGATGCGATTGTCCGCGAGCGCTTCAAACACAATCATCATCGCCACATTGTCCCCCCAATAGATCGTGCGTGTGGCATCACCACGGTTATGCACGAGGATGCGGAGATGGTATCTAAGGAACAATAGAACATTCATTCAATGACGGGTGTAAGTGAAGAAAGAACCGCGACCGACCGTTGTTTCGCTACCAAGACCTGCAAATCGGCTGACAGTTGCTTTTCGGCCAACTTCGGATCAATACTGACAAGGCCGCAGTAGCCAGTGCGCATGATTTCACATACACAACCAGTGTCGACCCATTTGGCGCCTGTGCGTGCGATATAGACTTTATCGTTATTCGTTTGTGTATAATTCTAATTCTTCACCATTCGGTTCCAAAACCAGCGGTCCGGCCAGAGCAGCACTGAACACAATTTGGCCTGCGCGGTGTGTCCACTGCGTGGGTGCGCACGAGTCGGCCACTGTTATGTCGAAGCGAACAGTGACTGGCGGCGGTGGCGATTCTGCGAATTCATCTGCAATTTCCTATGTCCACCAATAGAGTGGAAAACGGTGTCATTTCTCACCGTTCGGCTCCGACTGGTCGCTATCAACGTCGGCGTCGCTGCTATCGAAATGCGATTCGGTTGCTGTGCGTTTTGGCCGTGGTCGACGGTCGGGCTCCGGACGCTTCAGACTACTGATGAGTGTCGGTCGTTTACGAGTACTCATTCTAGTTGTTGTTGTCGTCGTCGTCGACGATGACGACGACATACTTTTCGTGCGCAACGGACGCGCGTATTTGGACATTGTTCGAAAACGGCGGAACGAGCGGTCAAATAGATCTTTCACGCCGCCCATTGCAGCAAGGGAGGGGCGTAATTGTTGCGCAGCTTATGGCGCATGCTGATAATTGCGTCAAAAGTTGCGCGCAACAATTACGCCCAGGTACGGTGCGCGCAATTATGGTCGGGCGCGTGTGCGTCATACGCAAGCGGCCGGCGCGTAAACAGAGCAATTACGGCTGGGCGGCGGCGGCAGCGGCGGCGGGTTACGGTAGCGGTGGGCGGAGTCCGGGCGGCGGCGTCGGTGGCTCGCAAAGCTCGAATGCCCCTGAGTCCCGCAAACCGTACTGTTTCATGTGTCGCGGCGGTCATTGGCGAGGAAAATGCCCGCAGTATCAAACAATCGATGCATGTCGCAAATTATTTGATGACAATTCGTTGTGTTATTGTTGTGGTTTTGGAAATCATTGGTCTCGTGATTGTGATTCTGTGAAACCGTGTTATCACTGCAACAGTGTAAAACATCACAAGCTGTTGTGTCGCACTCGTTGCCAGTGGCGTGCTCCTTCGAATGTGCAAAATGCCAATGTCGTTCAAGTCAGTGATCAAGGCGCGCAACGGGCAGCTGTGACTCAGCAGTCGAATGAGCAAAGTGGTGCTCAAAACACGGTTGGTGCAAATCCTGTGCTTGTTGCACAAACGCCCGCTTTGACAGTCGGGCAACAAGTGAATGCGACAATGTCTCGCTACTCGCGTTTGATGACCGCAAGGGCACCGGTCAGTCTGCCCGGTCAACCGAGAAAACGGGCGAAAGGCCAGGTGCTGATGGATACCGCGTGTGGTATCACGTTCGTGACCGAGAAATTTGGTTCGAAAGTGGGTTTTCAGTCCCAGGATGAGGCTATGTTGAATCTGACGTTGTTTGGTGGCAATGAGGTGAATGAAATTGATTCGAAAAGGGGACAATTGGTGATATGGCAACGGGACGGCACAGATCGCACAATCAACGCACATTTGACGGATCGTATTTCGAAAACACAGTTCCTGCCAAAGTTGTCGGAGGCAGATGTCGAATTTCTGGGCCAATTTGGAATGGGGTGGCTCGCTGACGATTTCCCGGACGGAAACACAAAATTGGAACCGGATATTTTGATCGGGGCAGATAACTTTTGGGAATTCATACTGCCCGAAAAGCCAATGAAGTTGCCGTCTGGCCTGCTCGCTGTGCACACTTCATTGGGTCCGGTACTGACTGGGTCTGAAACGGCCCAAAACGTGATTCAAACGGCCGCACAATCTGTCTTTGTGTACCATGTGATGGCCAAAGCTCCGGATGATGAAATGTTTGTCCTAACGGAGCCGAACCCGACACAACATGTGAATGAGGAAATTATGTGGGCCTTGGATGTGATTGGAGTGAAAGACGATCCGGTTGAGTCGAATGACGATAAAGCGTTGGACAAATTTCGTGAAACGATAAAAATCCTCGAGAATGGTTTTGATCGAGGTTGGCTTTCCTTGGAAGGAAGAGCCACCAAACGTGGCCGATCACTACGGGCTGGCACTGGCGCAATTTCGCAGTCAAGGAAGAAGACTTGCGAAACACGATGAACTGCGGCAGGCTGTCGATGCCGTGCGGCAGACGTACGAAAATGAAACGTACCGAGAAATGCCCGCAGTATCAAACAATCGATGCATGTCGCAAATTATTTGATGACAATTCGTTGTGTTATTGTTGTGGTTTTGGAAATCATTTGTCCCGGGAATTGTAATCCTGGAAACCGGTGTAACACCTCAAAAGGGGAAAACCACCCCAGCCTTTTGTGCACCCCTCACTACCGGCGGGCTCCTCCTAAGGAGCAACAAACCAACGACGTCCAACAAAGCGGTCAACGCGCCCCACGGGGGGCTGCTACTCAGCAGCAGAAGGAGGAACGAGGTGCTCCACACACGGGGGGGGCACAACCCCTGCTCTTTGCACACACGCCCCCTCTTACACACGCGCACCAAGAGAAAGCGCCACTATCTCTCTCCACTCGCTTGAGGACCCCACGGGCACCCGGCACACTCCCCCGGCACCCCAGAAAACGGGCGGAAGGCCAGGGGCCTGAGGGAACCGGGGGGGGGAACCCCTTCCGTACCGAGAAAATTTGGTTCAAAAGTGGGTTTCAGGCCCACAAGGAGGGTCTGTGGAAACTCACGCTTTTTGGGGGCAAAGAGGGGAAAGAAAAAGATACTAAAGGGGGCAAAAGGTGATATAGCAACAGGAGGGCACACAGCGCACAAACAACGCACACATGACGGGGCTCATATCTAAAACACAGTTCCCCCCCCAGATTTCGCAGGGAGAGGTCTCATATCTCTGCCAATATGGAGAGGGGGGGCGCTCTCACGCTATCCCGCACGGAAACACAAAAAAGTAACGCAGAATATGATGAGCGGAGCAAACAACTTGAAGGCATACATCCCGCAAAGCCAACGAAGGAGCCTGCCGGCCGGCCCGCTCGGCACGCACCCTTCGGTGGGGCACGTACTGGGTGGGAAAGGGACCAAAACGAGACGCAAACCGCCCCACCACACGACCTTTCTTACCATGCCATGGCCAAAGCACCGCACCAGGAAATGAAATGCCTAACCGAGACGAAGCCGACACAAACACAAAATGAGGAAAAGAAAAGTGCGCGGGCCGTGAATGGAGTTAGAGACGAACACGATCAGGCGAAGGCCGATAAAGCGAAAGCGAAAGACCGAGAAACGGAAAAAATCCACAACAACGGGAATGATCAGGTCGGCTTTCCCTGTCAGGAAGAGCCACCAACCCCGGCCGAGCACGACCGCCACGAGCTGGCGCAAGCTCAAAGTCAAGGAAGAAGACAGCAAAACACGAAGCACGGCGGACGGCGGCCGGCGCGCGGCGCCCGGCCGCAAACGAACAAAAAACGTACATCGAGGAAGCGCCTGAATAAAAAGAGAGCGCAAAAAACAAAAAAAAAAAAAACAAACACACCAACAAAAACGCCCCCACCACAAAAAAAAAAAACCCAAACACACAAAAAAAAAAAACAACAACAAAAAAACAAAAAAAAAACAAAAAAAAAAACAAAACACAATAAAAAAAACAAAAAATAAGAAAGACCACAAAAAAAAAAAATTAAAAAAAAAATAAAAAAATGTAAAAAAGAAAGTGAACACAAAAAAAACAAACAAAAAAAAAAAAAAACCAAAAAAAAAAAAAACAAAAAAAAAAAAAAACCCCAAACCCACACCAACAACCAGGTTCCTGATGGACCCGTCTCGTATCATTCGTGGTCTTGTATCCACACGCCCGAGAAGGCCACAACCAAAGCCCGTATCGTGTCGAATGGCTCGTTGCGAGCGGTGAAAAATGATCGCAGCATCAATGACGCGATGTTTCGCGGTCCGGTCGATCTGCCAACTATGTGTGGTCTCATCTTAAAATTTCGGACGTACAAGTATTATATCATGGCAGATTTGGCCAAAGCATTCATGAAATTGCGTTTGAGGAAAACGGATAGGGACATGACGCGATTCTTGTACTGGAAAGACCCCTCGAAACCAAACGAAATCGAAAACAACATTCGTGTGATGCGTTACGCGGTGGTACTGTTCGGTTTTGTTGCATCACCGTGTCTGTTGATGGAATCGCTGAGATTCATGTTGAATGAAAAGAAAACCAAGCTGGCATCCGAAATCAGTAGGCACATGTATGTCGATAATCTGATCTACGGACATGACAATGAGGAGGATCTGATGGAGACGTATAACTACGCGAAAAAGGTGTTCTCGGAGCATAACATGATCATCAGGGAGTTTCTCAGCAATTCGAGGTGGTTCATGTCCAACATTCCGGAAAAGGACAAGATGAAAATTGAAAATGTGAAAGCGCTCGGTGTCAAAATTGACTACGACAAGGATCGGCTGGGCTGCACAAAACCCAGGAAAATCGACAAGAATGCAATTGTAACCAAAGGGTACGCGTTGAGTGTGTACGCCTCACTGTACGACATACCAGGCTTGTTGGGCCCTGTGACGGTACGCGCAAAGTGGTTCGTGCAAAAATTGCACGCTGGCAAATTTGGTTGGAATGCACCATTGCCAGACGACCTGGCTGCGGAGTGGGAGCCGATCGAATCCGATCTGGCCCTGGTCGATACTGTTTTGGTCGAACGGTTCATTGGGACTACCGCAAATACAACGATTCGGTATCATGCGTTTGTCGATGCAAGTATTCGGGCATTCGCAGCGAATATTTATTGCCGGGTCAGTAACGGTGACGTGCACAAGAGTTACTTGTTGTTCGGTCGAATTCGATTGTCACCGTTGCGCAAAGACATTAAAATGCCCCGACGTGAATTGTTGGCGATGTCGACTGGTACCAAAGGGCTCAAATTCGTGAATGAGCATCTCAATCTGCCCAGGGTTACCAAACTGGTCATGCATTCTGATTCGCAGATCGTGCTATCATGGGTCCGTTCGACAAAACCGGTGGCACGATTTGTTGACCGTTTGATTGGTGAAATTCGTGAAGTTGACTGCGAGTTTCGGTACATCAACACGAAATTGAATCCGGCTGATGTTGCTACACGTGGCTGTACGTTGGCTGAACTGAAGAACAATCAGCTGTGGTGGCATGGCCCGGATTTCCTCACCAAAGACGAATCGTGCTGGCCTGTACATGACAATTGGCAGCCGATCATGGTCGAAGAACTGTGTACGTTCTTCGTTTCTTGAAAGCGAAGGTTTTGTCAAAAGTGTCTGACGATCGTCTGGAAAAGCAAGTTCTGTTCTGAGTGACGAAAACAATGAAATCAAGTGGTTTCGTGACTGCCAGCGAAGTGAAGTTGGCAAAATTGTGCATTGATCGGGAGGTTCAAAAACGTCATTTCGGCAACGCGTTTGAGGCGCTACGTGTGGGAAGACGCACATTATTCGAAACTGGTGGTTCTGAAATACCACGAAAAATGCATGCACAACGGGCTGCAACAGACGTTGGCAGACTTGCGTCAAAATTATTGGTTGATTTCTGGTCGATCGCAAGTTCGAAAATACATCAAACCGTGTGTTGTGTGTCGAAAATTGAAAGGACGCTCGTACAAATTGCCAGCTAGTCCGCCGTATCCCGTAGAGCGTGTGTCTCGGCCGCCTACGTTTCAAGGTACGGGTCTGGATTACGCTGGGCCGATATACGTGGAAGAAAACGCTGGTTCCACTGAACCAATGAAAATCTGGGTCGCTCTATTCTCGTGTTTCTCAAGCAGATCGGTGCACTTGAACACCGCACGAGATTTGTCAACGGACAAATGTTTAAATGCGCTGCGACGTTTCATTGGGCGACGGGGAAAGCCCAAGCAAATTTTCAGTGACCATGCATCACATTTCACGTTATTGAAGAAAATTCTGGGTGAATGTTGGCCAAAGGACGGTGAACCGGATGAGTACATGGATTATTTGACCAAGGAAGAAATTGAATGGCGCATGAACACTCCTTTGGCACCGTGGAAAGCAGGTATGTACGAGCGCATGATGTCGATCATGAAGAAGATGATCAAAGCAGCGGCTGGCAAAAGGCTGTTGACGTTGGATGAATTTCAAACGCTGCTAATCGAAGTCGAGGCAATGATGAATTCTCGACCGTTGACGTACGTGTATGCTGATGCCGAGTCATTGAAAGTGCTGCGGCCCGTCGACTTCCTGGCACCAGGTCGCGAATGTGGCGCGATCCGATTCGAAAATGATGATGGTGACCCGGACTACGAAGAAGGCCTCATGTCGACAGAAAAAATTGTCAAGGAAAATTGGGCAAAGCAGCTCAAGAATTTGGACATGGCAGTATCTGACATCTCTGCGTGAGCGTTCAAATGCAATTATCTCGCAGAAAAAAGGCGCCGTTGAAATGCAACCGAAGGTTGGTGCCGTGGTGCTACTCGATGACGCTAATGCACCACGGGCTGTTGGAAATTGGCCAGGATCGTTCAGTTGTTCCGTGGCGAGGACGGACAGTGCCGTTCCGCGGAAATCGCGTTGGCAAACGGCCATTTGCTGACCCGATCGATTGGCAATTTGATTCCGCTCGAATAGTCCGACGAAGATGAAGAAAGGTTGGAATCAAAAGAAGAAAAGAAATTGGAATCGGCGCAAACACAAGCCGAAGAAAAGAAAATGGAGCCGGAAGCTCCAACGTTGCGCCGTTCCGAACGATTGAAAGCCAAAGGAACGGGCGCAAATACGGCACTCGTGGCGGCCATGGCTGTGTTGTTCTGTCTGTCGCCTGTGATGGGCGAACATTTCTTGCCAGGCCAATGCTCGAACCTGACCGGTTACGAGCAGTTGAATCAACTACGCGCTGACTACTGCGTCGATTCGAGTTACGTTCTGTTCCGCAACAAAGAGGCATTGTTGTGTTGGCTGCATCTAACGTGCACGAATGGCACCAAAGTTCTGAACGGTGCATGTTCAGACAAATGTCAGTGTCCATCGTGGGCACAAGGCTGTGTTCCGCGATCAGACGACGACCACTTGAGGAACAGTCATCCCGTTGATGACAAAGTTTTGAATTCGATCAAACCCGATGTTTGTTCGTTTGTTGAAAACAGCGATTGTGACCCTGAACCGAAAAGCAAGTTCGTTCCTCAAGTCGAATTGGCCGATGGTTCATTGACGTTCGTTGATCGATTGAACATTAAGGTGTTCGAAACTACAAAGGATGATGTCGTGTGTGTCGGAAACCACGGTATGGGAAACATAACCGGCACACCAGACTACTGTCAGACGCACAATTGCACGGAAACGGCAACGAGACTCTGTTACTACCGTTTCCAGGAGCGAGCCGTTTTGTTCAACGATGTCGGACAATCTGTGTCTGTGTTCGCCTGGGGCATGAAAAATGTGACGTACTACGGTCACCTGACAAAGCGGGCTCCAAAAATGGCTTCGTGTGACGTATGTAATGTGCAGTGCGTGCAAGGCGGAATCGAAGTTGTCGTGTCGCCCCATCTCTCGCTGCTTGAACTGTGTTCTGGGGCACTATGTTTTCGTGAATCGAATCCGCCAACGAGGTCAACGTTTCTATTCTCGCCTGAAGTGTCGATGCATGACTACGATGTTCATGTGCAGGCGTGGCAAAAGGGCGAAGTCGTGTGGTTTCGCAATATCAGTTGCAACAAAAATCCGTTCTGTGAGACCATCAAGTGCACGTTCTGTTCGGAGATGGTCGAAAATTCGCACTGTTTCCCAACCTACGTGATCGTTCTGTGCGGGTTGATGGCATACGGTGTGTTGACGCTCATTCTGTTGTTCCTCATGTGTGTACCGAAAGTTCGTGAAAGGACAATGTCCGTGACAACATCGTGTTGGGAACATTCGCGAAAATGTTGTTCGCGCGTCAACTGTTGCACGTCGAAACCGATTGAATCTACCAGAGCAACAGACAAATGTGATGAAGAGTGTGTCGAAATGAATCCGGTGGCCCCGGATTCCGCTGATCGAGTTCGAGTACCTCGCTCCGTTAGTGCTGCCACGTCATTATTCTTGTTGATTATTGTTGTGGCAAGCATGGCGCAAAGTACTTCTGCGTGTTATGATGTTGTCACCGTGACATATGAACAAGAAGCATGCCTGCAAGGACATGGCAGTCCTGAAAAGTGTGAAATTCAGGACACTGTGAGATTAGCGGTGCCTCCAACTGGTCAAGTGTCATGTTTATTGTTGCAATCCAAGAACGGAGAACCGCTCGGAACGCCCAGATTTCGGTTTTGTGTTCGGGGCACTCCCGGGGGGGGGGAGGTGAACGACATACGAATTCACTTCAACTCGCCGAAAGTGAGCGAGAAATGTACCGTGTCCTGTGGAATGGTTGAAACCACGTTCAGTTTGGCCGGAGAACTGGCGTTCGTAAGCAAGGAACAACTGGGAAGCGCGTCAGGACACATCAGCGTGAAAAAGGATGCGTATGAAAGTCTGGGAATCGGAGGTGTTGCGTCCACAATGTGGGACCACTGGAAGACAACGGTCATTACGGGAGTTGTTCTGATTGTCGGATTGTTGGTGACCGTTCAAGTGCTTCCAATCGTGATTCAATGTATTCTTAATCGTATTGTTCGTTAATCTTGTGCCGCGAAATGTGCTTACGTTCGTTTATCTTCTATATCGCTGCGTCAATTATCTACGTGTCATTCGTTTATCTGCATCGCTACGTGTCATTCTTTATCCACATCGTTACCCGTCTATTCGTATCGATCCAATTGTCAAGCTACAATCAGTCCACGATGGCTCAAGAAGTGTATACGAACAATCAACGCAAGAAGGCATCAATGAATGAACAAAGGACTTACGAAGAAAGAAATAACTGGAATGAATGGACTGGTCAAATGCATCTTGATTTATAATAATGATCAATTAGTATTTCTTTGTCTTTTCTGGAGGGGGGGTGTGGTGACTAATCCCCAATACTGCGTATCACGTGTTTACAGCGTGTGCAGCTAGCAGCAGTGCTTGACTTTACCCACGCTATTATATTGATTGATGTTTTGACTGCACCTAACTGACTGGCATACTTTCTGTGCTTGTGAACTTCACTGTTTGGATGTATTGGATTGGAACGGAGGAATAAAATGTAAATGTTGCACCGTCTGGACTTCGTCACTAAACGCGCATTGCATAACGAAACATCAGCCAGTCGACTATGTATATATACGTACATGTAGGCTGCGCTCTGTGCGAGTGTATGGTTAGTCTTGATCTTGAGAGAATAACGCGTGGGAAATAGCTCTGATCAGTCCGCACTGAGTGCCACTTGCGCGCATTGCATAACGAAACATCAGCCTGTCGACTATGTACATATACGTACATGTAGGCTGCGCTCTGTGCGAGCGTATGGTTAGTCTTGATCTTGAGAGAATAACGCGTGGGAAATAGCTCTGATCAGTCCGCACTGAGTGCCACTTGCGCGCATTGCATAACGAAACATCAGCCTGTCGACTATATACATATACGTGCATTTAGGCTGCTCTCTGTGCGAGTATATGGTTAGTCTTGATCTTAAGAGAATAACGCGAGGGAAATAGCTCTGATCAGTCCGCACTGAGTGCCACTTGCGCGCATTGCATAACGAAACATCAGCCTGTCGACTATGTACATATACGTACATTTAGGCTGCTCTCTGTGCGAGTGTATGGTTAGTCTTGATCTTGAGACAGTAACGCATGGGAAATAGCTCTGTTCAGTCCGCACTGAGTGCCACTTGCGCGCATGCATAACGAATCATCAGCCTGTCGACTATGTACATATACGTACATGTAGGCTGCGCGGTGTGCGAGTGTATGGTTAGTCTTGATCTTGAGACAATAACGCGTGGGAAATAGCTCTGTTCACTCCGCACTGAGTGCCACTTGCGCGCATTGCATAACGGAACATCAGCCTGTCGACTATGTACATATACGTGCATTTAGGCTGCTATCTGTGCGAGTATATGGTTAGTCTTGATCTTGAGAGAATAACGAGTGGGAAATAGCTCTGATCAGTCCGCACTGAGTGCCACTCGCCCAATGCATAACGAAACATCAGCCTGTGGACTATGTACATATACGTACATGTAGGCTGCTATCTGTGCGAGTATATGGTTAGTCTTGATCTTGAGAGAATAACGAGTGGGAAATAGCTCTGATCAGTCCGCACTGAGTGCCACTCGCCCAATGCATAACGAAACATCAGCCTGTGGACTATGTACATATACGTACATGTAGGCTGCGCTCTGTGCGAGCGTATGGTTAGTCTTGATCTTGAGAGAATAACGCGTGGGAAATAGCTCTGATCAGTCCGCACTGAGTGCCACTTGCGCGCATTGCATAACGAAACATCAGCCTGTCGACTATGTACATATACGTACGATTAGGCTGCTCTCTGTGCGAGTATATGGTTAGTCTTGATCTTAAGAGAATAACGCATGCGAAATAGCTCTGATCAGTCCGCACTGAGTGCCACTTGCGCGCATTGGATAACGAATCATCAGCCTGTCGACTATCTACATATACGTGCATTTAGGCTGCTCTCTGTGCGAGTATATGGTTAGTCTTGATCTTGAGAGAATAACGAGTGGGAAATAGCTCTGATCAGTCCGCACTGAGTGCCACTTGCGCGCATTGCATAACGAAACATCAGCCTGTCGACTATGTACATATACGTACATGTAGGCTGCTCTCTGTGCGAGTATATGGTTAGTCTTGATCTTAAGAGAATAACGCGTGGGAAATAGCTCTGATCAGTCCGCACTGTGTGCCACTTGCGCGCATTGGATAACGAATCATCAGCCTGACGACTATGTACATATACGTACATGAAGGCTGCGCTCTGTGCGAGTGTATGGTTAGTCTTGATCTTGAGAGAATAACGTGTGGGAAATAGCTCTGATCAGTCCGCACTGAGTGCCACTTGCGCGCATTGCATAACGAAACATCAGCCTGTCGACTATGTACATATGTATATGTACGTAGGCTGCGCGGCGTGCGAGTGTATGGTTAGTCTTTAACTTGAGAGAATAACGCGTGGGAAATAGCTCTGATCAGTCCGCACTGAGTGCCACACGACTATGTACATATACTGTATGTACGTAGGCTGCTCTCTGTGCGAGTATATGGTTAGTCTTGATCTTAAGAGAATAACGTGTGGGAAATAGCTCTGATCGATCTGCACTGGGTGCCACTTGCGCGCATTGCATAACGGAACATCAGCCTGTCGACTATATACAAGTAGTAGTAGGAGAGTCCCTTACTGTCACACTTTCCAGGATGCGACACTTTGCACCGTGTGACACTTTGCACAGCCGATGTGAGCACAGACAGCCAGCATGCGACGCACCGTGTGACACTTTGCACAGCCAGCATGTGACGCACCGTGTGACACTTTGCACAGCCAGCATGTGACGCACCGTGTGACAGTTTGCACAGCCGATGCAAGCACAGACTGCCACCGCTGTGTGACATTTTATGTTTTTCTGTGATACCTTTGCATTTCTCATGTGACCGAGCTGCGACACCTGACGACTTCTTTGTCTGATGACACACCATGTGCCATGCTTCATCTGACCACATCTGCTCATGAGACCACAACGTTTATGCGACACACAAACCCTGAGAAATAAACGGTCTAGAGGAAATCATACATACAGCTACAAACGTTCAGAGAAAAAAATCACACAGAAATCACCTCAGACTCCGAAAACATTTTTACAAGATTTCCGAGGCAAACGAGATTCGTATAGCAAAAAACAGAATCAAAGAATTGAAGAACGACACACCTGAGAATTTAATCAGCACAAGCCACACCTACTCAAATCTCGTGACTAGCGACAACTCGAGATTCTTCTTCGAGATCTTATTCTTCAGCTCAATTGTAAAGTTCCTGTGAGGTTCAAGATCAAATCTGGTGTAAGCCGCACATGACGACATTTTCACCACAGAATACTTGCTGGAGACGACTTGCTCAAGGAACGCCCTGTCGACGAAGAACAACGTCCCACCAGTCCAATCCATCCAATCAATACTCTCGAGTTTAAGGCTAAAATGTGAACGGGAAGGACATCACCACAATGATTGCTTCATGTCAATTATACCCACCTAAACCCAGAGCCAAATCCGGACGACACCGCATCGAGCACGCTGATGAGACCCTCCTCATCCATGGTGCCAACCCCTAACCGAGGATCGTCAAGAGCCGCATGTGACTGCGATGCGAGCTGCAGACACCTTGCGTGGCGACCGTTATGTCCGACTTTCAGCCCCCATAGATTCGGAGCCATCTGATATGAGGAATAAGTAAAATTAGTGGATTTTGACATTCATGTTCCACTCACCTTTGCAACCAAGTGAATCACATGCAGCAAGGATGAATCTCCTTTCCACGCATGTAAAGGAGTCAACCGAGTGTCCCAGTACACTTTCCGTCTGTGCAAACGACCGGCAATCGGCAGCTCACGGAGAACGCTGAAGATTGAAAGAAAATAATATAATGAATACAAGAATGGACAAGATACATACCTCACACCATCCATTTTCGGCCAGTCAGCAATCTTGATTTGACGCTCCTCGAAATGTTTCACTTTTGCTTCTGACATATCCGAGAGGGCTGGCAAAACAACTTTCACATTAATGAAATTCCACTGCCATATCTGTTTCAGAACTGAAATCAGCGAGGAGAACACCGTGGCGTAGTTGCATGATGGTCCTGGAGTGAATAAGGTGGAGACAGACGTGTGTTAACCAATAAAATAATCAGAAAACAAACTTGTCCGAGTCAAGTTCACAGATAAGGCGAACAACTTCGGAAACACATGGCGCTCCATATGATGGAGTACAAGGTCGGAGTGCATATTTGCAGATATATGTACGATAGAATCTCGAGCAGCAACAATTGGCCACACCACGTCAGATGTTGTTTCATCTTCCATCCCCGTGGGATACATGAAGACCGAACAGTGCTGCAAATTAGGCATATATATATAACACAAAATACTACAGACCAAGAGATGATGACACATACTGATTTGTTGATGGATTCACATACTGAACGTAACAATGCAGCTGATTGAACGTTGAATGTATCACGGTGGATTGTCACATACACCGGACGCTTTATATTAACTTTGGGATCGAGAATACCACCCAAACACTGCGCAGGAACCTGAAGACACGTGGTCTGAATCTCGACATAACGAAGCTGAAAATAAGATGATTAATGAAGATGTGTTTTACGTTCACGTAATTGTAAAACAACAACAAACATTGCGAGCGATCGGTTGCAGGAGAGCTGCACACGACATCGCGTAAGATCCCAGAGACGAGCCATTCGCAGGGAAGTCCTTGACCACAATAGTGTTGAGCCAAGGTCGTTCACTCACAGGATATTTTGAATTACACTTGCAGAATTCAAGTCGTTTGTACTGCCACCAACGATTATTGACCTGATGACGAAAACATCAACCACATTCACAGCTATGATGACCTGATGTCCAACCGCGAAAAACATGATCCACGTTTGTTAAAAAGACTTACAGCAGTCCGAGCAGATGAACACGTTTGTGCTAGCGACACTCGATTGACGAAATCTAGTAGATCAATGATCTCAGGACCAAGCTCCAACATGAGAAAGTCAAAATTTGCTTGACCAAGTTCAGCAGCCATGATCTGAAAAAACAGGAATCAAGAGCGGAGGACACTGGGTCTGAAAAAGGAGAAGTAATTCAACATGTGCAAACATAATAAAATGTAATAAGAGTAACCATGTGATCATGGTAGGTAGGTAAACCTTCTGGAGATACCAACGGAAATGCAAAAAACGACCCATTTTTATTTTAATCAGGACAGATTACGTCGACAGGACAACAGCTACAAAATTTTAAATCGGAAACCGGACAGCATCACCGACAAGATCACGTTCATACTGTGAGAACCTCACGTAATATCAATAGAAAGAAGCTTTATAGCAGCTAAATTTATGAGGACGAAAACACCAAGTTTGGGTAGCCAACTGGAATGAATTTAAAAAACATGTGTCAAATGTATGTGTGAAAAGAGACAGGAATCATTTAGTCAATAACAATTTCATTCAACTCTGCGCCTTCACGCAGAACCCAAGCATCCTCATCAGAATCCATCTGCATGGGCTGACCCACATTCAGACTCTGTAGAATTGAATCAACTCCGGCAAGTCCCTCTCGAACGTCAGCATTGTCTGACGAAACACCTCCATGAACGACAACATCCCTGAATTGACATGAGAGTTTTAAAATAAAAACTTTCTGAGCAAATAAGAGGGAAACATGACACACATTATTGATCCGAAGTCCGGATCGGAGACGACATTAGATCCCCGGACGTCTGAGTGGATCACCGACCGGCAGGCCTCCGAACTCAACGGAGAAGCACTCAAAATGGAAGACTAACGAAACTGAGCAAAAAATGTATAATAGTGAAACCTCACTTACTCAACAGATCCTGACACCATAGGATCTTTTCCATCAGAGAACCACGAATCAACACTGAAGCGGAAAATCTGACAAAAATGAGACAAAAAATTAAAGACTTGAGAAAACCCACTTGACTGGCATTAGAACATCATCCGAATGAGTCAAAGTCTCGGGGCGGCTGAGAAGACAGAGAAACATCACATATATATGATTTTTGACAATTGAAAAGAAATTTAAAGTTTAACGAACAAAGCAGAGTGAAACATCACACACCTCATATTGATGATGGACGACGGAACGGCCTCATCCACATCATCTCTATAATGGAAGACAGAATTAACCCATCCAGAACAATGAAACATCATTAGATACCGAAACTTTGCTGAAGGACACACACACAAATGTGGAGGAGCTGAACTTGAAAAAGAGGACGATCTATACCTTGAATCGACGTGTTCAGCAACCAGAATGGGTGGATTCTCGCTGAAATGGGAATACCGATCGTAAACCTACGTAGACTCACACAGTGAAATATCACATACCGTGCAGATGGAGGTCGCTCTTCTACTACAATTGACGATGTCATTCTGGCTTCGTAGTTTAGGAGGTCTGCTGATGCAGCACATCTGGAACACACACTTATTTTGATCGAAAACATACCCTCTGCAACGACGAAATAACTTACATATCCATCTCAGATTGATATATCCGACGACCTAAATGATCACGTTCGCCTCGGATCATGTGGTCCCACGGAGGAGGAGATGAGCCTCGCGGGTACATCGCACTGAAATTACCTCCTTTTTATTTTTTTACATTTTTTGCAAAAATGACTCACAGTAGGTGGCGCACGGATTGATGGGTTGAACGGAAGCGACGTTCTGGTTGGGGTGAGGACGGATCTATGTCGTCTGCTTCACAAGCTACAGGTGAGAACGATTCGCGTACATAGGCAGCATCATCGAGACTGAAAATGATTCGATATTACAAGACTATCCTTGGAGGGGGGGCAGATTTCTGGAACACCAAACCAAATTCAAAATGATGACAAACCAGACGCGTTCGGCAGACAGAGTGCGCAAATCAGTCAGCACCATGCTCAGACGCGGTAACAACAGGACGAATTTATCCAACCAGAGAGCTGCAAGTCGATCGACATCCTGCAGATCGTCTAGATGTCTCCGAGAGTCCCACAACGTCGGGTCCACACGTTTCAGCAATTCATTCCATAGATCAGCAGCAACCAATAAACCAAGACCTTTTCTGTAGATCTGAAGAAACCAAACGATTATGACAGGGAACATATGAACACCAACAGGTAAAAATACCAACTTCCAGAGGGTATGATTGTAGGAAGGTCACGGGCAAAAACCGACCCACACATTTCTTGTCCGAATCACCATGACCACATGCTGTAAATATACATCACGTGACTTGTTGTAGGTTGATAGCGTGACTTTAATCTGAACCGAAAGGCCCTCACCTCGAGAACACGTTTCACGCCATATACTCTTCATGGAGGTGAATACGGGGTCCAGGAACAACGATACGAACACCTCAGATACTTTCAATGGCAGCAATCTGATGTTCTGCCGAACTACCTCTCGCGCTGCTTTACGCAGATCCTTGGCAACATTGAAGAAGCCGGAGTGACGAACCAACAGAAGACCCTATGATAGGATTTGAAAACCAGACCATCACAAATGACTGGTGATTTGTGGAGGTCGGACATATGTGCGCCAACTGTACCAGTGCCTAACAGCTTGCTAAGCTTCTGCGCACCAACCGTACTAATGTCCAACGGCTGCATAAGTCTCTGTGCACCAACTGTGGAAGTGCCCCAGCGGCTGGCTAAGCCAACGTGGATCAACTGTATTACTGTCCAAAAGGATTCTAAACTTCTGTAACAGTTGGCTAAACCTCTGTGTACCAAGTGCAGTAGTGCCCAACATTTTGCTCAGCTTCTGTGCACCGACTGTACTAGTGTCCAACAAATAACTGTGAGATCAAGGCTTGCACGCAAACAAACACAGGATTACTACCAACTGATATTTAAACCAATCTGAATTAGAAAGCAAAAAAGAGGTAAATAAAACAAACAGCAGCCAGCCAGCAGTCGAAGTCTTCGGCCTCACAAGGTCGGTACCCAGCAATGACGGAGGCAAAGCGTTTCCGTGCAGATGCCGATGACAAGTCGTTAGAGGAAGTCAAGAACTCTTGCAGAAGAATGATTCCGTGGAACGACAGATCGAATTTTTGAATGGCCAAATTAATTAGCATACGCATTTGGTCCCTTGACGTAGCCCCGGAAAGCAATATTTTTGCCAACTTTTGCTCAGTGAAGAAAGTCATGATACCTGAAGATAGAAGCTGAACGTGGTGAGATACACAAGGCTAAATAAGATTTTGTGTCCCCTCAAGATGAGAACAAAGCAAACCACAATGATGGCGCAAGATTACTACGTTCACAGATGTGCGTGTTATTGCGCGTGCGCGACTTCCTCACGCGATATTACTCATAAGTGACTAAGCCTAAGCCTAAGCCTAAGGCTAAGCCAACGTAACTAGTTTTGGTCACGGGTTATGGTAGGTCTGTACTTATTACATCGGTTACTAGGGTTACATCCATTATTAGTATTGAAATTGTCGTTCCAGTCAGCTATCCAATTCGGGACAAACAGATGCCTGATCAAAATAAAGTATAGATACTTACTTGTAATGTACTTACTTACTTGTAATGTAGATACACACGCGTCACAATAAACAGTATTCATTTTGTTTACAGTAACCGACTACAGTAACCCGTTGTCCGGGAAACACAAGCAGACAGGATAATTACAAAGCAGTGAGCCAACCAAAATCACCTTCGAGGTCACAGAAGATGTGAGACCGTAAGCACAACAATTCATAGCTGAACGACAGCTCTTTATGTTTTTAAAAAAATGTATGAATACGAATGTTCTGAATGTGGTGTGTGCTACTGTTCTCGTTCGGAAACCAAACGACATTTCCTACTACACCAAAAACTTCGACCATTCCTGTGTTTTGTATGTAAAAAGACGTTTAAATCTGGCAGCGTAAGTTCACATATTGTTTAATTTCCCTTTTTTGTTAATACCATTAATGTTTTTGTAGTGCTTGCGAAAACACGAACAGTACATGTACTTGATCGAGGCTGATAAGCAATGTATATACTGCAACGCAAACTTCAAAACGATGACAGCTATGGCAGTACACGCACGGGGACGGCATTTTGAGAAACAGTTCAACTGTTCTACATGTGAAAAAGTGTTTGGCTACAGATGTATGTTATATGTTATTATGGTTTGTTATGTGCTTTTAGCCATTAATTATTTTGAAAAACTGATTTCCAGCATCCCTCGAGCGCCATATCAAAACGATGCATAAATGGTTCGTGTTTTATGATTGAATTATCTTCAGTGTATAGTATGTATATTTTATTATTTCAGAAAAAATGACAAACATCCAATGCGCCAAAATCATTGAACAGATGATTGAAAATAACAAAATTAAAGTCAACGGCAAAATCGTACAACCGTGTTATGGCTGTGTGATAGGCGATGGTACGCAGCTCGGTCACAACTGTTTGTACCCAGGAGAAGACGAGGCTACAATATGGGTACCACCAATCACAATACCTACATTCATATCGACAGACCAGTGGGCAGCGGAAGTGAGCAACATCAACAACAAAACGGAACTATGTGATCGCTTTGAGAATCACGTTAAAGAAATTGGATATGAATTATGTGATTTATTAGATGCAAAAGCCTAAAATTCAGTCTCGTCAACCACTCGAACCAATTCTCGTGGTGTACTAGCGCTGGCAGGTGAGAATGAAGATTGTCCCAAAGTTGCCATTTCTTGTGATTCAACTTCATAGGCCGGGGCGCGCTAGAAAACGTGAATAGTACAGCAATTTTTGTTGCCCGTTCCGACCTGCCTTCGCAGACGGGCGGTGCACCAGGTCATAGTAAGTGCGAAAGCATCATGTAGCCACTAGCTGGGTTTATGCGCGCGTGAAACATCACTGCTTTGTGCAAATAGACAAAATGTCGTCAGATCCAGTGCGCAGCGCGACAGAGCCACCGGCTGCTGCACTGTACTAAGTTTACAATGTGAATTATACAGCAATCTGGTTGCCCGTTTCGACCTGTCTTCGCAGACGGGCCGTGCACATTTTTAACCCAGCTGATTTTTACTTTGTCAGTACGAATTCCCGAAAGCGAATATGTACGTCTGCTGACAGACGTGTGCGTACGCACACACGTTTGGAAGGGTATTTACGCGCTCAGTATGAGATCTACATGCTAGCTTTCAGATGTGCAGATGCTTTCGGGAATTCGACCCATAGATTTTTTTCGGTTTATGATAGACAGTGCATCAATGAATGAATAAAATAGTAGAAAAGACCAACTTTTTTGCAAATGCGAAGAATAGACAACCCACACGTTTCCGCATAACGGATGAATGACGAATTGTTTGAATTGCGTAAAGCACGACGCTCATCGTCGGTCAGAGTGCGGCCGGTGATCAGGGTAAAAGAGCACACGCCCAGAAACAGAATCGACAGCACGACACCTCCACCGCTGAGAGTTCCCCAGAACGCTGAAAACAAAGTTTTCACTGATTGGTGGAGAGCCCAGACCTCATCACTGGCACGGAATGAAGAGTGCAAAAACACCCACCGCGCTCCCAAACAGATGTTGGCTGCCCGGTGGCATCAGCCCCTTGAACGGACAATTTTGAACTCTGAAAAATGAAGAGTGGGAAGGTGTGAATGAAACATCACATGATTGATTCTACCTTAGCAACCCTTGAACATTCTGTTACGGTGGTAACATCATCGTAAATCATCGTGCAATGAACAACGTTGAAATTGTTAGATTTTAGCAAGTTCGCCATTTTGTCAGCGTTTGAAGAAAAACGTGTCAATTTCACGTCAGGAGGTAATGTCACATCCGACTCGTAAGCGGTAAAGTTAGTGGCAGCATGCAAAGGATTGGCAAATGTGGCAGATGTTTCACTGTCGGATGGAGTGCTTGATGTTTCACTGACAGACGCTGTGGTTGAAGGTTCACTGGCATATGTGACGTTTGATGTTTCGCCAACGGTGGTGGACAATGTCGCAGGGGCAGGTGTTGAGAGATCTGTTGATGTTTCACTGGCACCTGTCGTGGTATTGATCTCAAAGACGGACAAGGGCGGGTCGGCAGGCGGAAACGGTGATGTGGGAGCCGAACCGACATGAGGTGATGTTTCATGACCGACTCGGCCCAGACTCGTAGCTGATGTAACACCTCCATTATAAATTGCCGTAGTTGTTTCCTGACCAAGCAAATGGGAACTGTCGTTATTTCTTTGTCAGATCCGCCTCTATCAACCCCAGCTCTATCATACCGTGCTCTCACACTCCTCCACTTGATATGTGGCGACATTGTACAGCACGAACTGACGCCAGTAGTTTTGAAATGCTGCCGTAAACACGCATTGTTCGACAATCATCTGACGAGCATACCTGAAGCCGATCTATTTTTATTATATTTTTCAGAAAAAAAGTTGGAAAAAAACTTATTCTTACAATCGAGGGATCCAGTCAGGTAGCGAAGTGCACGTCAAAATACGGTCGAAAGAATCGAAATTGCATTGCGGTGGAATATTATCCTTTACAGGTAGGACAGCTGACCCTGAGGCCATCGAAATGACCAACAGAATTGAAAATAGCCTCATTTTTTCGAAATTCAGACGGCTGCAAATAAAATGAGAACCTAATGTTTTAGCCTCAATGACAGAACAGCACCTGCTCAACTCACCACGCTGTGGTCACTGCATGAGTTATTTTGTTGACATGAGGGTAAGATGTCAGTTTGCAAACTACCGTAACCAAAATGTTGACAACATTGTAATTGCAGAGCTTCAGACAGCACCATAAGAAATTTCACCAAAATGTGGCAGGAGCAAAAACCAGCGCCAAGCTGACAATGGAGTTCAAAGTTATTCTGTGTGCCAGTTGCTGTACACGCTCATTTTACATACCTGGCGAAAATTTTGACAAAGTAAGGTGTTTTTCGATTGACTCATAACGGTGCAGTACTTATGCAGCACATTCGTTTAGAGCTGTTGTAGCTGAAGGACAGAGCTATTTTTCAAGTAGACGACATTAGAATTAGCCAAAATGACGTCTTTTTCAGATTATTCTCAGTTGCTGTAACGTTTGTGCGAAACGAAACAAAAAATGCTTCGTACTACCGAAGAAACCCTAAAGGCTCTTTGGACTGATTACAAAACTGGCCGCCTTGCTCGACCTGAATTATTTCGCAAATATGTGAAAAAACAAAATCCTGAGATAACGGCAGATCAGATTCAGTCTTTTCTCAAACAAATATCTGCTTATCGACAGTTTATGCAGAAATCGTACAAAATTCCAAGATATCTTAGCAACACTTACTACCATGTTTCACGCCCGTTGGCTCTGGTGGCATGCGATGTGTTATACGTACCAAAAAAGCTGATAAAGGTTGCACAAAAATACCTACTAGTAGCGGTCTGCGGATTTTCGGGTTACACCAGTGCGCGAATTATGAAAAGCATGGGCTCGGTGGCTGCACGAAGAGCTTTCGAGAAAATTGTGAATGAAATGCAATCTCACTTTGATATGAATATCCAACACGTGATTACCGACTCCGGGAAGGAAAATACAGGAATACAAAAGGAATGTGCCGAACGTAATATCCAACACTTTTTCGCTCCTAAATATTCAGAAAACAAAGCCAGCCAGGCTGAAAACAGAAATCGCTGGATTAAACTTTTGATGGTAAAACTCCACGAAACGAATAAAAAATTACTTCCGGCTACCTTAGCATCACGTGCGTGTGTTATAATCAACAACACCGAAAGTTCAGTAACTGGGTTTGCACCAAATAAGATCAATAGAGGTAACATGGGTCAAGTGTTGCGCAACCGCCGGGAACAACGATGGACCAAAGAAGCCAGTTACGGAGGACAGCGTCATCCGCGGTATAAAGTTGGAGAAAATGTTTTATTACAAAAAAGCACCAAGAATTTAAGTGGATTTCAAAAAATTTCGGTCCCCAACTTCGAGGATGACATCTACACAATTGAAGCCATAAAACCGACAGAACCCTTATTCAGTTACATTATTCGCAAGAAAGGCGCTCCTCGAAGTTTACCAACCCCATTTTCAGAGGGACGATTATCTAAGGTGTAAAAATGGCTATTCATTTGTATTTGACGTCCGATTTTATGACCAGACCGTTAGGTGATGGAGTTGCCAGCTACATGTGTAACTTTGCTAACGAGCGAAATGACGTCATTCGCTTGAAACCGAACACCAACTACAACCTTGCGTTGAGCGATTGCAACATGCCAAGCTGTTTGTCAAACATGCGGAGATGTGCCATATCGGTAACATGTGAAGACAGACATGCTACACTACGTGTGCCCGACGATGTTTCAGTGATTAATGAAAAACAGCTTGCCGATGAGGTTAATGCAATGTTAGAAAGCATCGAAGTCGAAACAGTACTTGGAGAACCAGGCCTACTGCAGCTTACATACGACGCTAAGAACAGGCGTATGAACTTCCATTGCACAGTCGTTGAAGATAAAATCTATACAGTACTTTTCTCAAGAGAGCTCCCTCTAAAGAGCGGGTTTGACTCAAGAGTTCAGTTTCGCGTATCTAATAGAGATATGGTTTTCAAAGGAGCCACAATACCGTCAGTACAGTATGGGAACCAGTTATTTGTTATAACATCATCTCTGGTTGCGCCAAGTCGTTTTAACAACTCACATGCATCAATTGTTGCCATGTTCCCTGTAGAGTTTGGTTTGAGATCAACCAGCTCCAAGACTTACAGTGACATCATTCTGAGCCGAACTGTGAACAGCTACGCACCTACAGACACTAATGGTGTGTCTTTGTTACAATGTCATGCTGTGGTACCCAGTATTGAACTACAAGTGCGAGACGAAGCATTAAATGTGGTCCGTTGGTGCACACCTGACACATTCGTTTCATTTCATTTCTTTCTTTCCGAGGTATCATGAATTATGGAGTCGGAGTCCGGAAAAGGATTCGGAACCACATTAGCAGCTCCTTTTAACGCAATTTCGAATCCTCGTTGGCTACATAGCGGCAAACTTCCAGAAGCGTACATGCCTGGTGAAATTCAACCTCAGATCGCACAAGAGCAGGTAATCTTGATCCTTTAATCAGCTTTTACTCCAGTGCATCTTAACGTTCTTCAGGCCAGCAAGGAAGAAACCATACAAGAAACAACAAAGTTAAAAAAACGTCGAAAACCGAAGCGCAAGCGACGTGTTGTGAGAAAACGGCGCATTGTGAAAAAAAAGAAAAAAGTTTTGCGCAGAAAACGTAAAACGCAACGTAGGAAACGAAGATGACTACTGCGGTGACCCCAATGTTGGATCTCTTCCAATCACCTCCTGCTGTAATCGATATCATAAGCAGTGAAACGGTTCAAGTGCAACCACAAGTGTTTCAAAAAAACCAAGGTGTGATTTCATTCATGTTTAACACGGGGGCGACGAGCTTTATGGTTCCGCGCTTCGTGTTAAAAACGACAGGTCGAATTGTTGATGCATCGGGAGGCACGTTGAAGGCCACAGACGAAGTGAGTCATTTTTTGTGTCACAGGCAAAAACAGCAGGGGCAAAAACAGCGTTTTTTTTAAAAAAAACAGGCGCCACATAAATTGATGTTTGCTCGGGGGCAGTATAGATCTAAGCCTAAGGCTAAGCCAAGTCTGAGCTTAATGATAAAGATACAAAAGCATTGAGCCCACTATTTTGTCCCCGCTGTTTTTTCAAGCCGCACTGACATTTTCAGTATGGTAGGCTACTTTTTCAGGTGGCACTATGTTCAAATGGCGCGCTAAGTTTTGCCAATGAGGCAACTTTAAAGATCAACGACACTCTTTTAGGTGTGTTAAGCTTAAATTTAAGCTTTTCTCTGAGAAATAAAAAGTCTGCTATTTTAGAATGTTCGAACGGGTTGTACAACTACAAAAGCGCACTGATGTTGAATTTAATGACTAGTCCATCAGCAAAAACGGGATTTCTGAGGAAATTGGCACTGCATATTCCTGATAGTAATGGTTAGTCGGTGATGGCTGCGTTGCGTATCAAGTACATTTAAATGAAAAGACTTATAGGTAAATGGGACGATACAAGTAGTGCGAACGCTGGATTTACCAAAAGAAAAGAAATGTACCAATTAAGTCGCCCAGTCACGCTTTTATACGACTTGCTTTTCGACATAACGCAAAGTGGAAAACTGTTTCTACCTGGACAGAATGTTTCAATCAGTTTGACACATGCCCCTGATAACATACGTCTTCAATGCAAGACAGAAACAACAAGTTACAAGTATGAACTGCTTTCCTGCGAACTCCAAGTACAAAAGGTATAGTTCTGTTTTTTGTTGTCCAGTACAAGTGCAAGGGGACGAAAATTGATTGAATTTAGGTCTGGCTAAGAGAACAGTACGTTGAACAATTCTACAAACAATTCAATCATGTCGGCCATATTATCTACAACTATAAAAAGGTATGTGTACTGTTGGATTTGGACAACGCGGTGCTAACTGATCGACTTTTTCAGATCTCAGTGAACGGTCCCTTTGGTTGCTCTCCAAAACAGGGGATTGTGTCCATTTCTCTTGGGCAGCTAACCAGAGCCCCTCTGTGTGTGCTGGTTGCAGCAGTCAAGGCTACAGCATTCTCAGGGGCTTATACACATAATTACAACAATTTCGGTACACTCCATGTTACCAACGCCGTCTGCTCATATGGATCACGTCGATCGCCCTCGGCAGCTGGGTATGAGCTGACAATGAATGAGGCGCTCACAGAACATGATGTTTCAATGCCTCACACAGAAACAACCCAATTCCTCCCTCCCCCCCCTCCTCCCACCCACCCCACCCCCCCTCTTCACCCTTGGTTTTATAATCAATTTATTTTGGCTTTTCGTTTTAATGTGCTTGCAACAAGTAATCAGTATAGTACACCAAGTGTGAACGAATTTGAAACTCTCAGTTTACATCTTAGACTAAACCCAGCTCCAAAAGAGGCGATAAATTTCATAATTTTTGTTGTCAGTGAAGCCAACGTCAAATATCTCTGTTCAAATGTTTATGAAGCAGACCATGTTGTCTCCTTACCTGGTTAAATACATGTAGTTTTGTGTCAGTCACGTCGAATGAAAAACTGGTGTGTGTTAGCCGTCGCTTTAGTTTTCGATGCACCCAAGCAATCTTATAACTAAGTGGATAGTCATAATATAAGTAGTTTTTTTTAAAATGCAGCAGAACGCACACATTGATATCGTTGTAATGGCGGGCTGTGTTGGTGAACTGAGAGTTCAGATCTGTCATTTTGACGGCTCGAAGCAGATGGTATGCATAAAAAAGGACGTAGTATCCACAGCAACTGCTCCCTGCTGCTTGAAGCGGTTCTGGAAGCATTATAGCATTAAGCGATTGTATTGCGTTAGGTACTGGCCAGCCACAGCTATCTATGTAGTAGTAGCATTCGTCAACGTTCAGTAGCAGAGTGTGGTGATACGAACAACATTCGTTGTTTAAAACAATTACTGCCCCCGAATTTTTTTCGAGTCTTTGCATTTTGTTTTTTGCCCAGAAACATTTAACGTTACAATTCATTTCGTACAGAGCCTGACTTAAAACTCGCAAGTCCATCATGCGCATTCTATTCGTGCTCCTCTGTGTGTCGACCTGTCTGACGTGTGATGTTATGTTCGATGAATGTTGCCTTGTTTCCGACACAGTGATCTGTTCGGGCAGCATGGATCGATTTCCTCCCAAAACATACACACCAGAATACCAACCGAGCGTACTGGATTTCAATTCCAACTGCAATGTCTCAATCGATGCCACTGAAACAAAACGAGCGCTACCGAACTTACGCGTGATTAGCTGGTCACAGCAACTATGCGAATGTTATTTTGGCCCACTGTTCCACAACGTGACCGTGAATGGTCGCATGGTTTGTGGTAAGCTTGCTAGATCAGGGATTTTTTAAAAGGTATATAAGTGTTTTTTGATTATGAGCACACTCGTGGTCCGTGTAGCTTAATTGGTTAAACCAGGTTAGTCTATGTAGGTTAGCAGACAGGTTCGAACACGGCCGGGCGCTCGCTCACCGATAGGTAATATAATGCAAAAAAGGACCCATTTTTTGGCCAATGACGGCTGCCTGCGTATAAGTATTTTTTTGCAGCACGTCCTATTACCCCACCCATGCCCAAGGCTGACAGTACGGTTGCCATCACAGCTCTGAGTGTTGGTGTTGTTCTGCTTGGTCTGATGGTGATGGCCGTCGCACTCGGTGCTCGTCAGGTCATCCGTCGAATGAGTGCTCACCAGAACGACTCATACGCAATTATGAGTGAAATGTGAGTGTCTCGTCGCTGATTGGCTGTATCCTTGACAACCATTAAATATAAATGCCTCATAAAACCCTTCATTCAGGTCAGTATCAACTATTGAAAATGCAGCTGTCTACAACACTGGAAACAACGACGGTGAATGATATCGTATTAGAAACACCCTTGTGTTGTATTTTATTAGGTGAGTGATTTTTCGCATTTACACGTTACCATCGCAGCCAAATATCCGTATTTTGAAGGTAGACCAAAATCGGGAAAAACTTTCCAAGCATGTAACCTCGCCCTAGAGTGGGAGACAGTCACTGATGGATCACTAAAGAAACTCATTGTTTTCTACGAAACTTACCAACCAATCTACGATGATTTGAGGTCAAAAATGTCGGCCAAAGGCTGTTCTGTGGACTTTTTTCGAGGTGTTCCTGATGAGTTTATAGATAATCGTTCAAATTATATTATTGAAAATAAGACGCTCATACTTTTCGATGACTTGCAGTCGCACGCTGCAAAACTAGCAGATATTTGGTTGTCTATGGTAACCGTTTGGTCGAGACATGAGAAGTTTTCCGTTGCAATTGTCTTACATAATTTTTTCTCTCAGTCTCGTGCGCTTGCAAGTATCCGACGTAGTGTACCCATTATTTTTCTGTTCCCTAACCTACCATTCACTATCATAAATGCCATACAGAGTGAATTTTTTGGTAACAAGAGTTCATTTGTTAAAGTTTATAACTACATATTCAAAAGTCTCAAAAGTCCTTATGCTGTTCTAGATATGCGAAGTAATACATACCCGATCAGATGCGGTATTTTTGCGAACGAATTACTTCGAGTTTTTGCTTTTGAATAAAATGGCATTCAAAGAATTCATTTGCGTTGACCCCATCGAATTTCGAAAACTCCAAAAAAACGAGCCTCCTGATGTTTCAAGCCAAGGTCAACAGACTGCTTCACGTATTTTGGCTACACTGCCTGACGACCAACAGAGATCTGCGAGTATAATTTTAAATTACGCATGCCAACGAGAGGATTTTTCTTTCGACCCAAGTTCTGGTCACATTTTAATTTCCGGCAATCTAGTCAAACAATCAAATTTAATCGACATTTTATTCGTTTTGACATCGAAAACTGAATATCTACCACCAGGAACTGAACAATTTCTAGAGTTATTAGCAACTACAGCATGTCCGCTCATGCTGATTAAAAATGAAAAAGCACGACTTTTATTTATTGGTTATAAATCATAGTAAGGTGATGTGTCGATCTTATTCTCGTGTACATATCTTTTGAAATATGCTGCGTGTAAAACTCTCTTATACAAAATCTTGGTGTACATAGCCCCCTTATGGTGAGCTATTTGTCTCTGCTCGGTTAATTGAGGATCATCTTGGTCAAACAAAGTCTGAACAAACCGGTCGAAAGTCATCTGCTGGTCATTAAACAGACTTCTGGGGACCGATCTGGCCGCCAGTTTCTTCAGGGTTGTGCGCTTGTCATCAACACAATCGACAAGCATGTGTAGTTTTGAGCTCAAATAACAACCGGCATCAGCTGTGCTCTCCAGATGGAACTTTCCTGAATTTCAAGGTGGGCTTTTTGATGTGGTATTTTTGCATAATTTCCATGTCTTACCTATCTTATATCGATCAGCGTCGCAAGTTTGGAAATATTTTGGGAAAATGTGATTTTCCCATACGCTTCTTTTGTTTTCGAGCACACATTTTGAGATATCGTCCTCACTCATAGCGATTGCCAGCGAATCGGTGTTTGAAAAAGATAAAGTGATGGTATAATTGGGTGAAACTGACGGTACAATTGTGAAAAACGGGGTATAATTAGGAAAAACAGGTGTTTTGATGATATAATTGGGAAAAACAAGGCTTATGATGCTACAATTGGGAAAAACAAGGGTTTTTGGTGATATAATAGGGGAAAGCAAGCTGTGTCGATGGTATAATTGGGAAAAACAGGTGTTTTTGGGGAAAGCAAGGTGCCTCGATGATATAATTGGGAAAAACAGGGGTTTTTGGGGAAAGCAAGGTGCCTTGGATGGTATAATTGGGAAAAACAGGTGGTTTTGGTGAAAGCAAGGTGCCTCGATGATATAATTGGGAAAAACAGGGGTTTTTGGGGAAAGCAAGGTGTGTCGATGGTATAATTGGGAAAAACAGGTGGTTTTTGTGATATAATAGGGAAAAGCAAGGTGTGTCGATGGTATAATTGGGAAAAACAGGTGGTTTTGGTGATATAATAGGGGAAAGCATGGTGTGTCGATGGTATAATTTGGAAAAACAGGGGTTTTGGTGATATAATAGGGGAAAGCAAGGTGTGTCGATGGTATAATTTGGAAAAACAGGTGTTTTGGTGATATAATAGGGGAAAGCATGGTGTGTCGATGGTATAATTGGGAAAAACAGGGGTTTTGGTGATATAATAGGGGAAAGCAAGGTGCCTTGGATGGTATAATTGGGAAAAACAGGGGTTTTGGTGATATAATAAGGGAAAGCAAGGTGCCTTGGATGGTATAATTTGGAAAAACAGTGGTTTTGGTGATATAATAAGGGAAAGCAAGGTGCCTTGGATGGTATAATTTGGAAAAACAGTGGTTTTGGTGATATAATAAGGGAAAGCAAGGTGCCTTGGATGGTATAATTGGGAAAAACAGTGGTTTTGGTGATATAATAGGGGAAAGCAAGCTGTGTCGATGGTATAATTGGGAAAAACAGGGGTTTTGGTGATATAATAAGGGAAAGCAAGGTGCCTTGGATGGTATAATTGGGAAAAACAGCTGTTTTGGTGATATAATAGGGGAAAGCAAGCTGTGTCGATGGTATAATTGGGAAAAACAGGGGTTTTAGTGATATAATAGGGGAAAGCAAGCTGTGTCGATGGTATAATTGGGAAAAACAGGCGGTTTTGGTGATATAATAGGGGAAAGCAAGCTGTGTCGATGGTATAATTGGGAAAAACAGGTGTTTTGGTGATATAATAGGGGAAAGCAAGGTGCCTTGGATGGTATAATTGGGAAAAGCAGGTGGTTTTGGTGATATAATAGGGGAAAGCAAGCTGTACTTGGTCAAAACAAGGTTCTATAATTGAAAAAAAAACAGTCCACCTGTATTCAAAAGCTCATATTTGCTTCGATCCAGGTACGTGGGTAGGATTTGGAGTGCCATTCTGCTGATTTCGATTTTCGCATCTTGCAGTATGTTACATCCTGTAAATTGGTTCTGTATTTGGTCTGTATGGGAGGTGCAGAGAGCATTTACCTATTTGGATCGGGGTGTCCTTCGTCACTTGTTTCGGCTTGAATGTCACCTCCATGAGACACTTTGAGGATTCGTCAACTGGCTCGACTTCAAGACTATCTATTAGATGTGGCTCAAGCAGGTATTTTGAGTTGTAGTCATCTGCTCCCACTATTCTTGTTGTCTTAAACCTTTCCTGAACGATTATTGAAGACCCAAACACCGAACTATTTACAGCTAGTTTATACATAGCTCCTAGAAGTGCTTGTCCTTGTGTTTCCGCTTGTTCCCGACGTTCGGCCATGTTTGTTATAAATGGTCTAAAGGCCTCTTCCATTTTGAATTGATATATTCTTGTGATGTCGTCAATTTTGTAGCCCAGCTCGTCCAGGAATTGAATGTATCTGCACATTAAAAGACTCTTTCTGAAGGTTTCAAGATTATACACGTATTACCCTCACCTCGTGGATAACATTTGCTTGTCGCAGAAAAAGCTGTTGATCAACTGCTCAGACTTAGGTATTGTTATCTCATGCTTCCTGCAGTATTGTCGCATGTGTTTGGGAACGGCTGCCTCCGGGATTTTGGTCCGTTTATATATTGCTCCCCATTCTGTTCGCTTTCTCTTTTCGTACGGTAGGTGTGCTGACGTGATGCAGAACCCTGTAAGCGGTAAATTTCCCTCTGTCGTTACCGTCCAGTACTGACAAACCTTCGATGTCTCCTGCTAGTATCTGCTCCACCACTTGGCTCAACGTCAGTTGCTTTCCTTTGATAGGTGGAGCACACGACAGGTTTAGTTCTAACGCAGCTAATTTAGCGTTATTCTTCCGAATGTTGTTCCAGTCACAGCTCCACATTTCGATCACCTGTATATTTTTCTTTCATGTGTTGTTAGCATTCTCCTAACGAGTTTCTCACCTCATATCCTTCCCTTCGTAGCAGTCCAACTCTCTCATCAGATCTATTCCTGGTCATTTGTTGTTCCTTTGTTCGTATGTGTTTGTCGCACGCACCGTGATTGGCCATTGGTGAATGAGATGCTCCGGCGTCGCAATAGTTCCATTCAAATAACACTGGTTTACCATCGCGCTTTCTTTTTCCATATCCATCAGGTCTGAAGTACTGACCTCCAACGTTAAGCACCACCTCACCCCCATTGCTCGCGTGTCGGATGTCAGGCTCAAACTCGCTGTTTTGATCGCTCGTTAGGTATTCTAACCATATGACTGCCGATGTTAATCTTTGATTTCCAAACAACACAGGTTCATACTGAGTTTTCTTTTCTCGGACGTAGTACGAGCCCGTAGCCTGACTTAACGTCGCACAATATCCATACAAGCTGCAAAATGCAAAACAGACTGTTTCTTTTATGGATAGGTTTACAAAAAACAACTCACGCGCTGATGTCGTAAGTGTGTATGGTTTTGACCACATTAGAATGTTCTCCAAATTCTGGTTCTCTGATTTTGGTCACGTCCTTGACACACAAACGTTTCAGAACGACTGAGGCTCCTCCTGTAGGTTGAGGTTCTGTTTCTCCTTTCTCCTTTTTGTTTTTCTCTCATGTACGTACCGACTTTGCTGCTTTCAAAGTCCTCCCTGGCTTGACCTGTTAGCAGGTAGAACCTTTTGTTTTGTTTTGTTGCTTGCCTGCAGCACAATTGAAACATCGCACTGCTGATCTGCAAAAATATGTTGTCTCCTAAGCCTTCCAACGACAATATATGCCACTAACCGTCACGCTGGTGGTGATGTCTGAATTCAGTGACGCAAAATTCCGAATCATGCTTTCCATAAGCCGTAGCTGTGGTTCAACGTCGTGCTGTAGTTTAGGTAGTTAAGCGTACGTAATATGTGTTGACCATCATTATCTGTTTACCTTTGCATACAGTATCAGGGCATCCAGCAGACTTTCACATCCGTGTTTACGCCACGTCTCTATTATCTTATTGTAGTTGTCTTCCGCCGTTGATGGTACTTTTCCATATCCACAGATTTGCAATGCCATGTCTGAATCTCCGACTTCACTGAGCACTCTTTGGTACCTTGCGTGCTCGAGTCCCAGAGGGCTGGTTCCAACCAAATTATCGATTTGATTGTATTGATCAAATGTAGGGATATTGGTTGTAAAACTGTGGATGTTTCGCAGCAACCTGAGTAGTTTTTACATTGTCTTGCTATCTCACCAAAATACCGTTATACCTTACCTGTATGGAAACTGCAGTTTCAAGTCCTCAGCACACTGCCCGTACTTTTCAAGCACCTTACTGTACGTCATTCGAACTCCCAAGATTAACCTGAAATTAGTGTCCCATTTCAGTACTGTTGTTATGCATTTATGAGAACATTACATGGTGTCCATTATACGTATGTGTCGACTGCCCACCAATATATACGCATTTGAACTCCGTTTGAGGACGTTTAGTGGTCCGTCAAGTTGGTTCAGTGCCGAAAACAGCCCGCTGTTTCTTGACAGGTTGCCGTCGTATCTAAAAGCGTCCTGTATTTTCCATTAAGGATCTCTCATTTCTATCACAAGATCAACTTAACTTGAGAAATTGTAACAGTAGACCAATTGTGTTGAAAAATAGATGAGCAGTTGATCTCGCACATGTTGCACTCGCTGTCTCCATGCTTTCTTCTTACTGTGTTTTATCTTGTCGTCCAGTTGGTTGAGAATGTTCTTAGCTCGTTCGCAGTAGTATTTCCTGGCCATTTGCGCTGATTCTAGCAGATATGTCACAAAGTCTGTTATGTAGGACTTGTCGGACTGGGATTTTGGATAAAAAAATCTCGATTGAATACTGTCCTGATGTATCCTGTCAGCTGCAGCTATCAGACACATCTCGTGATGTTCCAGGAAGTACGATCGTTCGGTATTGAGATCACATTCAGATCCCAGTGATTCCAAGAAACTTTCCGAATCGAACACAATGATCCTACAATATCTTGGTGCTTTTTTTGTCATCCCAAAGGTTATGTACATTTCATCTAACCTGTCTCTACCATATTTTCCAATGTCGCCGTCCTCAATTCGAATGCCAACGCTTTGTAACTGACTCCAAATGTCTTTTCGTTCCTTCCACAGTCCAGCACGCTCCTTGATTACGGGGCCTCGTTGCATTTTGAGACAGACTTTCTGATGTCTGCAATTCAGTGTTTTTTAAGCTCTTTTTCTTTAGCTTTAAATGAGGCTTATGTACCTTGTTAAATTGGCCTTGCTGTGGTACTGCTTGTAACACGACTTGCATTCGTTGGTCCGTAACTCCGGTCGTTGAACCAGATCGTAGTTCTTGTTGTTCAATCGAATGTGTATATATTCGCGAGTGGTTCCAGGTTTAGGCGCAACCAAATCGACACCTTTTGTGTCTTTCATTTGCAGCTCAAGATTGAATTTGTTACACAGTTCTCTGCATTGTTCCGGTGTTGGGTTCTCATTCTGATCAGCTTCTTTCAAAACACGTTTCACGTCGATTTGGAGCTGATGTGCTATACATGAGCAGAATGTGAACACAGCTCTGCGCTTGTCTGGTACTCTCCTTCGATTGATTTCACGGGTGAATGTTTTTATCGACCGTTTTCCTAAAGTTATATCAAACAACAGCAATAGAACTCGATGTTGCTGATCACACTAAGCCCTGGTGTTGATCCGTGCCTAACAATTCTATTAATCAATCTTGCAAGAAAATCACTCTCGTCAAAATCCTTGAAGCTGGCTATTAATTCTTCGTGACTTTGTCTTGGTCTGCTCCTGCTCAACGTATAGAAGTACTTTATATCTTCCCCAGTTGATAAGACTGTAGATGAGCTCGGATAGTAGTATTCGTATGTATTTGTGAGTTCATTAGCCCACATCAAGCCAGCCCTTGGTGATATTCTAACTATTTCGGGATGCAGCTCATACAAATACCATATCGTGTCAATGATCAATTTTCCTGTGACTCTTTGGAATAACGTAGGCAGGTTGTAGACTATGAGTCGCTTATACTTGCTCGTCCAAGTTGATCTCTCCCTGACGTGAGGATAATCTTCCATAAAATGTTGTAGCTTGACCTCGCTTTTATAATCCTCAAATGGCTGACCATGTCCCACCACAGCAGGCTTCTTGCGTCCTTTTTCTTTCTTTGACACTTGTCTTCGTTCCAGTACGTCGCTAATGCTCTCTGTATTCCCATCAACGGTTGTTTCAGCAATGTCTCGTAGCACATCCATTTGCTGTTGTTGTATGAGTGAAATCTGGTCGTTGAACTCCTGCATGAAGTTTTCCTGAGAAGTTTCAGTCGTGAGTTGATCTTTCTCAGTCCTGTTACCTGTGATTCCACAACTTGGTACGCGTTGTACTGTGTGAATCCTATGGTGTCCAGAGCTGCCTGCACAATGACAATCGTGTGGACGAGGTGTCCAAGCCCAATCCTAAAACTGGTTGATAGTTTAACACATATCTCCTTTTTTCTCGATAATCCTTATATCTAACCGAGTTGCCAGTTGAGTTACTAAGTTCTTGTACGGTTTGCGACTTGTGGTGGTCAGTTGAGCTGTCGTTGCTTTTGATGTTGATTCTGTTTCTGACTCTTCGCTGTCATCATAATTACTACGTAATATGCTTCTTTCGTCATCAGAATTTATCAGCTGAGTATCTGATTCATAATCCATTTTGTCTGAAATTTTATTTTAAAACAATTACATATCATTAATGTTACAATTAGCTGTCATAATTTGTAAAAATGATCATCAGGGTTTTTTCCATTAAGCTGCTGTTGTGAGTCGAATCTGTAAAGGGAGCGAGTTTAAACAACCTCTTAATCGCGCTTAAAAATCGGGTCCACTTACTATCGGATTGAGATTATTGCTCTAGATTGGTCGAAAGTGTGGCGATATCTGTAGTACAAATTATTTGTGAGTACTATATTTCTCACTCACAAACAAAGTGTCCTACCTATCAAATACCGTTGTAGATAATGCTTGTCATCGTTGTTTGCGCAATACCTGTGTCAAGATTTTATATAACCGTCTTATTCTTCTCTCTCTCTCTCTCTCTCTCTCTCTCACACACACAAAAAAACCAACTTTTATTTTGTTGCAGTCTGCTAATAGGTGACGGCATACTCGTAGATCCAAAAACTTGTGTTGTAGATACCTGTAAATCGGAAAAAAGTGTAAAATTTTTTGCTTTCCACACAGTTTTTCCGACTTACGGGTTGATGTGTATGTGTCAGTCGTCCTTTACCGTTTATTCGTGTGATGTTTTGTCCTAAGGATGTTTCCTCCAACTCATTTCTTCGCAAGCTGTTGCCATGTAGGTGGCTTGAACTTCTTCTGCTGCGGTCCGGGATCTTCTTCGATAGCATTCTGCGCCTGAATTCAAATCCACCTTAGAACTGTGACTCTCACGTACTGCTAATCACTTACATGCTCCTGTCGCTTCATTTCGAGGTCCACCACCTCTTTGTACTTTAGGTTGATTTCGTCCTGTATTCGAAGGAGTTCGGCCCATTCCGAGCAGTTGAGTAGGCACGAACCTTCCTTCTCAATAATCTCGAGGCATTCTCCTTGTGGTGTGCGCACAAATTTTGTGCTTCCGATGCGCAGCGTAACAGAATTAGGGTTTGCCAACCACCGCATTTTGGTCCTCTTCGATAGAGGTATCATTCGTCCTGTAGTATATTCTGGCACACAGGCTTCTTGTCGTTGTTCTTGCTGTCGCTGCGATGCTGCTTCGCTCTCTAAGGTCTGTTTCGCGATTTGCGAAAATTCTTCCTTAGTATCCGTTTCGGGTTGCTTAACTTTTCCCATTCTGAAAAAACTCTTTCCAAATAATATTTCTGATCAGATCCTCGATTTTTATACTATCAACGCTGCTTCTGGATTGGCTGTTGCCCTGGATATCGTAAATGAAGTTGTTTGTTTCATCTTGTTGCTGTGGTTACTACAGTATCCTGTAAACATCCTTCTTATAGATCAACCCAAGCTTCTTTTTCAAAAGTAGTCACAGTTACTGTGCCTTTTCTTGTTTGTCTCGTGCTGTTGCCGTGGTTACTACAGTAGGCTGCAGTATCCTGTAAACATCCGTCTTACGGATCAAAACAAAGTTGTTTGTCTCGTGCTGTTGCCGTGGTTACTACAGCGGGCTATAATATCAGGTAATCATCTGGCTTATGAATCAAAGCATCTCTTGTCTGTTGTGCTGTTGCCGTGGTTACTACCGTATTCCGTAAACAACAGGTTTATGAATCAAACAATCTTGTTTTCAAATGTTGTCTCAGCTTCTGTGTCTTTCTTGTTTGTCTCATATTGTTTCCGTGGTTACTACCGTATCCATCTGACTCATGGAGCGTCACACTCTTGTTTTCAAGTCCCACTGTTTTCCACTTTAGTCTGGATGACTTACTCAGTTGTCCCACACCTCCAAAATGTCTCCACCCTCCGTTTTCTTTCGCCAACCTCCAATGTTTCCGATCGTCGTCGTGTTTTGGTCATCGTGCTTTGTGCCTGCCTTCATCCACATTTGGATTCTCTTCCGTTCGTTGCTACATCCGTAGCCAGACTGTGTTCCTGTGAATATTTGTGCGTCTAAAGGTAATCATGTAACTATAGTCATATGTCTCTGTCTTTGTTTTGGTATTACTACAATATTTTGTGGGTTCCCTTAAAGGTTCGACATCACACTGCGTCATCAACATCGAAAATCTGACGTACTGTCGCGATCGGGTTTGAGACAATGCTTAACAGTTTGAAAAAATTTAAATGTTGTTCCTATCTTTCTTCCCTTCAATCTCAGATATTGTGTGCTCAGTTTAGCCCGTTTTCAACAGATATTATTGCATTATGCACTCGCAAAAATGTGTATTTCGGTAGAATTAAACCGTCAAGCGACGTTGAGCTATCCCGCGCTGCTCTTCAAGTTCGGACTGCGTATATTGTGTGGACTGACTCCTCCCATGTTCTGAGTGTGTACTACCCCACTGTGAGTCATTTGGCAAGAGGCATTCAACCAGGTGGTCATTGTACTCTTGTTGATGCGAATTCCTGTACGGTTGTGAATGTTTGGCCTCATCACCATAAGCTGCGTCGATTCTTCGATTCAAAGGGATCCAATGCTCTGATATCTTTCTGTAACGATAGGGATTATCTTCACGTGATTGAATTCAGTTCTTATTACCCCTGTTCTACGAAAATTCGAACGTCAGGTATTTTCCCGTCTCACGCAAGTTTTGTCGGTGATAATTTGGTGGCAGTGTCTTCAAGGTGGGACGGTAATAAACCATCTTTGTATCTATATGACCTCCGCAAAGCTAATTCTCCTGTGATTGAGTACGGATTTCAATCCGGAATTGATGACATTTTCTATTCTACCGTGTCTAATTCTATTGCTGCTGTGTCAAGTGAAAGAGAGATTCTAAAGTTCAGTATTTCTGAGAATAGTTGGATGGGTCGTCGTTTTGCTGATCGGAATTTGTTCACCCGCCTTGATTATCATTATCAATATCTGACACCTTTCTGTTTGGTAGATTCGATGTTCTTATGCGTATCACATTTACCTGATGCTGATGAGAGCATTTTATTCCACGATCTCTGTGATTTCCAGTCAGCTTACGAGCTAGATATTGAATCCAGTTCCTCAACTCAGATTAGTATTGGTTCAGCAGATTGTAGGATCTCTGTGGTTGAGGATGGTTCCTGTTTCCTTTTCTCCTCTATGACTGAAAATCAACCCGATCGCAGCTCTTACACTCTTTCGCCGTTCCTTAAACATCGCTTTTACGACAATGACATTGAGCTGATCGGAGATAATGTTACATCTCCCACTCCATCATTCGTCTGAGAGCGAGTCGAGGTTGCAAATTTATCGTGTCAGACACGATAACTCCATTCCACTGTTTTCACATCAAGTGGATCGTCCTGTCGGCACAGTAGTATGTTCCAGGTGAAATATTCAATTACCCTTGTAATCTGGACCATTTTCTCTATTTTTTCTGTTTTAGCTCTTTTGGAACTGTCGGTTACGAATTCAAGGTGTTGGTATTTCCTCGCGGTGACTGTGCTGACTCCTCTGATATCGTGGTTTTCATGATAAAACTAACTGGTTTGTTTATTTTTCCACTAGAACATTTTCTGTTCGTTTTTTATCATCATGTGTTTCAGCTGTACCTGACGGTGTTGATCAATGTTGTTTCCGACTGTCCTTATATGTTAAATCAACAGAAGGATTCCGTCAGTTGTCCCTCTCTCGTTCCTGCATAAATCTCAGCGTTGGTGCGTGCTCGATTCCGCTGCGTTTTCTGCGCTATGATGCTCTCATGGTTTGCACATTAGTTATTTCAAAAAATCTACTGTTCTTGCCAACCGATCTTGGTTATACACAGGAGAAAGGGGGCTACTTCCTGTCAGACGACACTCTCCAGCTGCGTTCGGAAGTGGCAATCTACGGCGACTGTCAACCTACACATATCAACCCTCTGCGTAGAAAGATTGGCCCCTGGAAATGTGTTGATGCTAATCCACCCGGATCCATAGGTAGTTTTCCTTGTCTTAGCAGAATTCCTCATCTCCTCTTATCATTTTTATATATTCAGCCGGTGATGTGATGAAGTTATTTTCTGGCATGAACACCCTCTACTCGTGTGATGTGAAACTTCGCGTGCGCGCCGTGAATGGAGACTGGTTCCTGTGTTCAGCACATCGTGCTATTCTCTCGTGCCGATCGCCTGTATTCGAACGATTATTTTTGAACTGGTGTTCTCTCTCATGTACAGTAAGTACTCAGCATTTTTTTATCATCATTCCCTTCCAAACTTATTCTCTTTTCCGGAGGTCACAATCGATGATCCGTTGATCATTACACCGTTTGCTGTGCAGTCTTTGATAGAATGGATGTACACCGGCGAAGTGGAACGCATTGACGTGGATATTGGAGTCATCGAGATCTTGGCTGCCAGCGAAATGTTGGTGTATGATGTGTTTTTCTGGTTCTCCTTTCACTTCTTATTGTGTTTCAGATATGATGTACCGCAGTTGAAAGAGCAATGTGAGAATTTCATGCGTTATTCTCTGTCTGTGGACCGCGTGCTTACGTATTTAGAGGCTGCTCAGAAATTCTCGGCGAGTTCAGTTCTTGACGATTGTCTCAGATTATTTGCAGAATCTGTTGACTCGATTTTGGAATCGGATGTTGGTGTTTTGATTTGTATTTTTGCGGTTTTATCAATCAGCTTCTTATCAGCATCTGTTTTCAGGAGTGGAAGCTGATCGAAAAGTCTGATCCTTCCTTCGCATTGTCCGTTCTGAAGGCCAAGTCTGGCAATTGTATCGACAGCGTGAGTTTCCCATCGCGATGTGAGGCTGTGCATCGCACATTACCTGGTCCTGAACTCTCTGTTACTGGTTCGTAATGTCGAATTCATTCATTACTTACTATGCGTACTTTTGTGTGTATCATTTTTTGGCAAATAAGTCTGTTTATTGGAGTGCCGCTACTCTTTCGCTCGTCCGCCCTTCTATGGGATCCATGAGGTTACTAGACATAATGCTTCACATAGATAAGTATCATCGGTCGGAGTTTGTTCATTTTCTGTCTAGATTCCGTCCTTCAATTCAGTTTGATGTTGTTTTAGGTACTTTATTTGACGACAAAACATACTTTTTTCGTTGTTTTTGCAGTGCTTTTTATGCGTTGTGTTTGGCTGTGGAACTTCATCCGAATGAATCTCTCCCGTTGGTTGATTCTTTCATATTACACTCTGGTCCACATATTTTATCCAACTTCAATAAATATGGTGGCGATCGTAACTTGTTAAAGTTCATTGACTCGGAATTGAAATTTCAATAATGTCTTTTACAGGTGTTGTGCATAAACTTTCTGTCATAAACAATGTGGTTGAGAAATGCAGTTAAAAGCAAAATGAAAAAGAACATTGGATCAAGTAAAATGTCTCACGATCTAATTGTCACAGTCCGACTGCAATCTGTCACACGGTGCGTCGCATCCTGGCTGTCTTTGCAAACTGTCACACGGTGCGTCACATGCTGGCTGTGCAAAGTGTCACACGGTGCGTCGCATGCTGGCTGTCTGTGCTCACATCGGCTGTGCAAAGTGTCACACGGTGCGTCGCATGCTGTCTGTGCAAAGTGTCACACGGTGCGTCACATGCTGGCTGTCTGTGCTCACATCGGCTGTGCAAACTGTCACACGGTGCGTCACATGCTGGCTGTCTGTGCTCACATCGGCTGTGCAAACTGTCACACATCGGTTGTGGTCTGTGCTCACATCGGCTCTGCAAAGTGTCACATGGTGCGTCACATGCTGGCTGTCTGTGCTCACATCGGCTGTGCAAACTGTCACACGGTGCGTCGCATGCTGGCTGTCTGTGCAAACTGTCACACGGTGCAAGGTGTCACATGCTGGCTGTCTGTGCAAAGTGTCACACGGTGCGTCGCATGCTGGCTGTCTGTGCTCACATCGGCTGTGCAAAGTGTCACACGGTGCAAAGTGTCGCATCCTGGAAAGTGTGACAGTAAGGGACTCTCCTACTACTACTATACATATACGTACATTTAGGCTGCTCTCTGTGCGAGTATATGGTTAGTCTTTATCTTGAGAGAATAACGCGTGTGGGAAATAGCTCTGATCAGTCCGCACTGAGTGCCACTTGCGCGCATTGGATAACGAATCATCAGCCTGTCGACTATGTACATATACGTACATGTAGGCTGCGCGGTGTGCGAGTGTATGGTTAGTCTTGATCTTGAGACAATAACGCGTGGGAAATAGCTCTGTTCAGTCCGCACTGAGTGCCACTTGCGCGCATTGCATAACGGAACATCAGCCTGTCGACTACGTGCATATACGTACATTTAGGCTGCTCTCTGTGCGAGTATATGGTTAATGTTGATTTTGAGAGAATAACTCGTGAGAAATAGCTCTGATCAGTCCGCACTTAGTGCCACTTGCGCGCATGCATAACGAAACATCAGCCTGACGACTATGTACATATGTATATGTACGTAGGCTGCGCGGCGTGCGAGTGTATGGTTAGTCTTGATCTTGAGACAGTAACGCATGGGAAATAGCTCTGTTCAGTCCGCACTGAGTGCCACTTGCGCGCATGCATAACGAATCATCAGCCTGTCGACTATGTACATATACGTACATGTAGGCTGCGCGGTGTGCGAGTGTATGGTTAGTCTTGATCTTGAGACAATAACGCGTGGGAAGTAGCTCTGTTCAGTCCGCACTGAGTGCCACTTGCGCGCATTGCATAACGGAACATCAGCCTGTCGACTATGTACATATACGTGCATTTAGGCTGCTATCTGTGCGAGAATATGGTTAGTCTTGATCTTGAGAGAATAACGAGTGGGAAATAGCTCTGATCAGTCCGCACTGAGTGCCACTTGCGCGCATGCATAACGAAACATCAGCCTGACGACTATGTACATATGTATATGTACGTAGGCTGCGCGGCGTGCGAGTGTATGGTTAGTCTTTAACTTGAGAGAATAACGCGTGGGAAATAGCTCTGATCAGTCCGCACTGAGTGCCACTTGCGCGCATTGCATGACGAAACCTCAGCCTGACGACTATGTACATATACTGTATGTACGTAGGCTGCTCTCTGTGCGAGTATATGGTTAGTCTTGATCTTAAGAGAATAACGTGTGGGAAATAGCTCTGATCGATCTGCACTGGGTGCCACTTGCGCGCATTGCATAACGGAACATCAGCCTGTCGACTATATACATATACGTACATTTAGGCTGCTCTCTGTGCGAGTATATGGTTAGCCTTTATCTTGAGAGAATAACGCGTGTGGGAAATAGCTCTGATCAGTCCGCACTGAGTGCCACTTGCGCGCATTGGATAACGAATCATCAGCCTGTCGACTATGTACATATACGTACATGTAGGCTGCGCGGTGTGCGAGTGTATGGTTAGTCTTGATCTTGAGACAATAACGCGTGGGAAATAGCTCTGTTCAGTCCGCACTGAGTGCCACTTGCGCGCATTGCATAACGGAACATCAGCCTGTCGACTACGTGCATATACGTACATTTAGGCTGCTCTCTGTGCGAGTATATGGTTAATGTTGATTTTGAGAGAATAACTCGTGAGAAATAGCTCTGATCAGTCCGCACTTAGTGCCACTTGCGCGCATGCATAACGAAACATCAGCCTGACGACTATGTACATATGTATATGTACGTAGGCTGCGCGGCGTGCGAGTGTATGGTTAGTCTTGATCTTGAGACAGTAACGCATGGGAAATAGCTCTGTTCAGTCCGCACTGAGTGCCACTTGCGCGCATGCATAACGAATCATCAGCCTGTCGACTATGTACATATACGTACATGTAGGCTGCGCGGTGTGCGAGTGTATGGTTAGTCTTGATCTTGAGACAATAACGCGTGGGAAGTAGCTCTGTTCAGTCCGCACTGAGTGCCACTTGCGCGCATTGCATAACGGAACATCAGCCTGTCGACTATGTACATATACGTGCATTTAGGCTGCTATCTGTGCGAGTATATGGTTAGTCTTGATCTTGAGAGAATAACGAGTGGGAAATAGCTCTGATCAGTCCGCACTGAGTGCCACTCGCCCAATGCATAACGAAACATCAGCCTGTGGACTATGTACATATACGTACATGTAGGCTGCGTTCTGTGCGAGCGTATGGTTAGTCTTGATCTTGAGAGAATAACGCGTGGGAAATAGCTCTGATCAGTCCGCACTGAGTGCCACTAGCGCGCATGGCACTCAGTGCGGACTGATCAGAGCTATTTCCCACGCGTTATTCTCTCAAGATAAAGACTAACCATACACTCGCACAGACGAACAGCCACATGTACGTATATGTACATAGTCGACAGGCTGATGTTTCGTTATGCAATGCGCGCAAGTGGCACTCAGTGCGGACTGATCAGAGCTATTTCCCACTCGTTATTCTCTCAAGATCAAGACTAACCATATACTCGCACAGAGAGCAGCCTAAATGCACGTATATGTACATAGTCGACAGGCTGATGTTCCGTTATGCAATGCGCGCAAGTGGCACTCAGTGCGGACTGATCAGAGCTATTTCCCACGCGTTATTCTCTCAAGATCAAGACTAACCATACACTCGCACAGAGCGCAGCCTACATGTACGTATATGTACATATAGTCGACAGGCTGATGTTTCGTTATGCAGTGCGCGCAAGTGGCACTCATTGCGGACTGATCAGAGCTATTTCCCACACGTTATTCTTTCAAGATCAAGACTAACCATACACGCGCACAGAGCGCAGCAGCCTACATGTACGTATATGTACATAGTCGACAGGCTGATGTTTCGTTATGCAATGCGCGCAAGTGGCACTCAGTGCGGACTGATCAGAGCTATTTCCCACGCGTTATTCTCTCAAGATCAAGACTAACCATACACTCGCACAGAGCGCAGCCTAAATGTACGTATATGTACATAGTCGACAGGCTGATGTTCCGTCATGCAATGCGCGCAAGTGGCACTCAGTGCGGACTGATCAGAGCTATTTCCCACGCGTTATTCTCTCAAGATCAAGACTAACCATACACTCGCACAGAGAGCAGCCTAAATGTACGTATATGTACATAGTCGACAGGCTGATGTTTCGTTATGCAATGCGCGCAAGTGGCACTCAGTGCGGACTGATCAGAGCTATTTCCCACGCGTTATTCTCTCAAGATCAAGACTAACCATATACTCGCACAGAGAGCAGCCTAAATGCACGCATATGTACATAGTCGACAGGCTGATGTTGCGTTATGCAATGAGCGCAAGTGGCACTCAGTGCGGACTGATCAGAGCTATTTCCCACACGTTATTCTCTCAAGATTAAGACTAACCATATACTCGCACAGAGAGCAGCCTAAATGTACGTATATGTACATAGTCGACAGGCTGATGTTTCGTTATGCAATGCGCGCAAGTGGCACTCAGTGCGGACTGATCAGAGCTATTTCCCTCGCGTTATTTTCTCAAGATGAAGACTAACCATACACTCGCACGGAGAGCAGCCTAAATGTAAGTAAATGTTCATAGTCGACAGGGTGATGTTTCGTTATGCAATGCGCGC